>CM076904.1:14968021-14994145 GCA_039519145.1 Kokia cookei
TTAATTTGTTAAAAATAACCTAATGGTTGTGATTTCTTTTCTTTTTTTTAGGTTTTAAAATTGGTTTGATTAAAGAGAACTGTTAAGATTATTTATTAATTGTTAATTTTCATATCCGAATTAAACAATACCTAAATTTACAGCTTTTTCATCAAATACTAGTATTGGATATAAGAGTCACAAGTACCTCATTAGATAAAATGTCAAACTCTGAGTGCCCCATATTATACAGTTGTTACAGATTCAATAATTTACGTTAGAAAAGAGTTAATGAATTTCTACAATGTTAAAAGGAATTCAATAATTTTGTAAAAAGAAGAGAACAAATTGGTAAGATTTCAATAATTTCTAATGTTGTAAGGTGTTTACTGAAAATATTACAAATTTACAAGACATACAATAACTTAACAATTTACCTGGTGAACAAGCTATATAGCTCACTTAAGAAGCTAAGATTAGAACTCCAAAAAGTGAATTGCCTACAAAACTCGTGAAAATGAAGCAAACAACCTAAAATCCAAAGGAAAAACATATTCCTTGCATTGATTTTCTCGGCAAATAGCTTACCAACCAACCATAAGAAATTTACTTTCAATTTTCCGAGTAGGTTTTAGTTCCTTTTCTTGTAAATCAAACATCGTACTCAAGGTATAGCCGAGAACAAGGGCATTGGGGCTTGGTAAAGAAGTCCCAAAGAACCATAAAAGATTAAAGGTCGATACAATACTGTGATATGGTACATGTTTTTGTTATAACCCAATTCCGAATGGAACCTTTGTCCTGGACTTATTCTTACCCAACTTCATCTGCTTTGCATGTTCTTCCTCTTCAAGCTTTTTCCTCCATGCAGCCTCTTCCTTTTGCCTTTGAATCATCTCCAACTCCCGGTATCTTTCCTCCTCTTTCCTTTGTTGTTCCAATGCTTCACGTCTCTGAGACTCTTCCACCCTCCGCTTGTTCTCTTCAAGCATCTTATCCAGCTCTTCTCTCTCTCTCCGTGCTTGTTCCTGCCCAAATTGTCAACATCGTATCAAAACAAGACACGGACCAAAATGTGACACAAGGAAAAATATAAGTTTATAGAGAAAGTTAGTTAGGCGTGGGTAACACATCTGGTTCAAGCCATGGTAACCAGATCCACTTCTCCTAGAACTTCACATGGAAAACAATCTGGATTCCTAAAATTGGAATCCAAATCTTCAAGATAAAAAGGGAATCAACATCGAAACATAAAAAAAATAACAGCATTAGAAGCACAATAGCACCCTACTAACAAATTGAAGAAAGAAGTGTTAGGCTATAGTCTTATAATTTAATTATACTGTAAGTTAATGTAACAAATCAAACTGATTATCATTGGAAATAAACACAGTCTTCACTTCTTCTGCAATATATTGTCCTCAAATTGTTGTGCATGTGAAGCAATGTAAAACAAATAATCTAAATATGCCTGTACTACACGGGGTTAGAATGAGCAAATAACTTATGTGAAGATTATTATTTTGTCTAAGATACTATCAGTGGGAGATAGCTTCTATTAACTATTGGAGCTAGTTGGATTCCTAAGTAGAGGTAGAGATGTATGGTCTGGACTTGGTAGTATACTAGATTGGACCTAGGTTGAATTATCTTAAATCCGTTTCAAAATAAATTCACTTACAATGTTCATGGTGTGTTATATCTCTAGCAAGTGCATGACTGCATATCTATGACTCGTATACTTCGATGTTCCATGCATTAAATAAGGGTCTCCCACATTTCCAGAAGTATGAGACACCAAGAGAGAAAGATCAAAGCAATATTATTATCTCTCACAAAGTTTTCAAGTTCACTATCTAAACTTAATTTCATATCGTTCTTTTCATTCCCTTAGTAAAACACCTTATATATATAGTTTCTCTTTGTTGAGCTCAACCTTACAAACATCTAGTCTATCAGAGATTCATCTTGTTTACAAAAACATCTTTATTATAAAGAGGAGGTTTCAACTTAGGCCATTAAAAGTAGAGAAGTTACATCTTAGCTTTGAGACATCAATTTTCTACTTGTTGACTTAATCACCACAAGAGCTAATGAACCCCACTGCCACCGTCACCATCACCATCATCATCTCAATACTTTAATTACAAGAAGTATCAAACGCCATAGGAGATCTAAGACCAAGTTTATAGGACACTACCATGTTGCTTTGACTCTCCAATTTTCTTGAAATACTTGTTGCCCAATAGTCATGTCAAATGCATTTCCAGACATGGATATGGGAATATGATCTCCAAGACCCACCCACTCTACCCAAAATACATAAAAAAAAAACATAGAAATAGGTATATATTATAACTTGAAATAGCAAACCAACTTAACCAACCACTCTTTTACCAAGAAATTTTTAAGCGAGGAATCTCGTTTAATGAATCAAGACATACCATGGATCTAATATCTATGTGGGACATTCTTCCCAACGCTTTCTATATTCCAAAAAAGTCACTAATATCAGCTTAAATTTTGTAGTGTAGAATGCAAATCCAAACAATATAGAATACAAATGGAAGAACATTTGAGTTAAAAGAACAAGAAAGCAGGGGTGAATATGCTTACCTGTTTAAGCTTTGCCTCGGCAAGAGCAGACTCCTTTTCTTTTTGGAGTTCAGTGGTAACATCATCGAACAATTTCTTACGCCCTTCCACTACCCGTCTCTCTATATCTAACTTAACATCCTCCGAATTCAACCTCTCCTCAACATTTTTCTGAATTGCTTCCTCCAATCTCTTCGCCGTCTCTTCCTCTAATAATTTCAGTTCAGCTTCTTGTTCAAGCCTAATTACAAACCAAAGCAACAAATTTAAACGATCACATATGAATATGCTCAATGATTTAGCCATATACTAGATTTTACTAAAATTTGACTTCACGTTGTGCTCTATGTTTTTTTGTTTTCGTTCAAAGTAACAAATAAAATTCGAATTAAAGAAAAATAAAAAAATACCTATTGTTTTTGTTTTGAGGGATGGGAGGAGGTGGGGAGGGACATTTGGGCAAAGGAGATAAGGAGGTCCGCCGACGGTGTCTCCTCGGAGTCGGAGAGCGGCTTTTGCGGCGTCGATGAGATGGCGAACGGCTTCTGCGGCGACGTGGAGAGGATGAACGGCTTCTCCGGCTGTGCTCTCTTCGGCTACGGCGGCTGTGCCTAGACCGGTATGACGGAGACGGAGACCGAGACCGAGACCTAGATAAGCTTCGAGCCATTTCAACTTAAGAAATTTGTACAATGTCGAGGCGAAATCAGGAAACAACCTGACTTCTGCTTGAAACAAGTCCTAGATAATCAATTAATGATTATTTATTCTTTTTAAAAATAACTAAATTTTAAAAAAATTAATAATTAAAAGAAAACTTAGTAGTAGTGGATGAAATTTGTATTTAGATTATAGTAGTGGATATTGTATAAAAAAAATCTGGTTTAAAACAGTTTTTTCATCGTTAAAAATTAAAAATTTGAAAATGGAGTCAAATTTTTATATTTATAGTAATAAAAAAAATTTATATTTATAGTAATAAATTTTTATGAAAAAAAATATCTATGCTTTGTGCGAGATGAATCTTAAATGTTTCCGACTCTTGTCTCATGGTAACTTGCTTCAGTCCCCTTACGAAACTTTCATTATTGGGTTAGCCATACACTTCACATGTTTCTAGCGATTCACGTGGCATCATCATATGATACAAGTCTTGGATAAGAATCTACAACGCACTAGAATACCTTTGTTGACGATCTTTTACTATAACAGCATCTAGGGTTCTTCGAACAATGTGATATCTCATATCGGGTAAATCCTTAACCCTACCCCTTTAAATAAGATTATAGAATGTTCTTGTGAATTATGGTCAATACCAAGTATATAAGCAGCAATTTCAAACCCAGAGGTTAATCGTACTCTGGGAAATTTACGTAAGGAAGAATTTGGTTTTTTGAGGGTGATAGTGGAAATTTTGACATATAAGTCAGCCTTACTACCACTCTACAGAACCGTACATGAGATTTTCAACTCATACAACTCCTCGTTCAACTCTTTAGAAGTCATTGGGTCATTTTCCTCGTTCGAGAATCTCCTCCCTTCTTCCACTCTGTCCCAAAGAGTAATTACGACAAATTCAGTCATGTTTTCATGTTCCAATTGAACACTTTCCATTTTTTATTATTCTCAAAAGAAAAGTTTTTTTACCAAACATCTATAGATTCAATCACACGATCTTATAATAATAACAAAAAATCTTTCCCGATCAATCCCTTTGCCCCTCATTCTTTGAGAATCAGAAAGATCCTTTTCAAGTTTGAATTTGTTCATTTGGAATCTGCTTCTTCTACTCCACTTTTATTTACTTATTTATTATTTTATTATTTTCCCCTCTTTTTTTTATTTCTTTTTTTATTTTATTTCTTTCCATCATTTCGTAAGTCTCATAGGTTTGATCCTATAAAATTTGACCCATTTTGTCATTAAGAGAGGGGTACGAAATAAATTAGGTTGATTTTAACCCGACTCGTTCCTCATACATGGATTCATGGTTGAAGATCATCGAAATAACTTTTTCATTGTGCCACAGAGCGTACCGACGATCCAACACGCGTCTTAATTGAATGGTTCTACTAATAGGGAAAATTTTATGTAAAAACTTTCCTGCTAATTCATCTCATGTAGTGATGGAACTAGGCTCTTGCAAATCAAGTCATTCGTACACGTTGTCGTACAATGAAAAGGGGAACAATTGAAGATGAAAAGCGTCATCGATAACCACATACTTTAAAGTATCACATAGTTGAACGAACTGTTTTAAGTGCTGATTAGGGTCTTCTATCATTTTGCCCCAGAACTACATATTGTTCTAAATAATTTGGATGGTGATCATCTTGATTTCAAAATTATTAGCGTTAATCATCAATCTTTCAATACTTCCTCTAACCGCATCTAAAGTGGGTAACGTGTATTCACGCAATGCCATTTCTTGTCAAGCCATCAGTGCTTCTCTTCAGAGTTTTGCTGGTGATTCAAGTGGTTCGTTGAACAGGGGGTTTCCCAAAGTAAATCAACTACCACGGGTGGATTATTTTACATTTACTAATGGGTGCATCTCAAAATTCTCTTCGGTTCAAGATTTGGCTCGATTGGGATGGTCCCGCTTCAAGTCATGCATTGAAATAAGAGAAATTAATAATTTAAAATTACATAGAAGAAAAATAACTAAAAATAAAACTCGTAGCTATAATTCTAAATTTTCTTATTTATCCTATTAATTTGAAGAAAAATAATATTTTAATTTAATGTCGAAACCTCTCCAGTAATGGTGGCAACAACTTGATCATCGCCAGATGTGTGAACGTTTGAACTAGAAATATTCCAATAAAAAGATAATTAATTAAGCAACAACGTCCGCAAATATACGAGTCAAATTGTAATATAGTAAAATGTTACAACGAAATATTCCGAGAAGTATTCCGAAGATCGTACCCAAGGGAGGTTACTAAAATTTGTTTTCTACACTAACAAGGTCTTTCGATCTCACTTTCTTGATCGGGATAAATTATGATTTACTCGATAAACTTTTCTTTCGATCTCGTTTATCCTAAATTACTTCCTAAGGTCGTCAATCCTAGGGTTTAATCGCACATAATTTAAGCCAACTAACTAAAAAACAAACCCTAATCATTCCTTTAATTATTCCCACATTCGATTGTTAATCTTCCAAAGGAAATTAGCCACCCATGGATCTAGATGCAATTTTCCCTAATTTCATATTTAACATACAAAGTAGATAATTAAATAGAAAAAAAAAGGAATAAAGAAATTGATCCATTTCGATTTTGATTTACACACGAAAGCTGAAATTCCTTTGTCAATTGCAAAGATAATCTCGATTGCAATTGAAAACCAAAAAGAAATTATGATAAACTCAATAAACGAAAGCTTGAATCCAAATCATATCCAAATTAAAACAAAGGAAAATTTCTATTTTCTAAAATAAAGGACTAAATTGAGAGAAAAGTATAACTAAAATAAAATCCTAAAACTAACCTAAACAGTTCACTCGGCCAAGCCTCCTAAACTGAGGCTAAACGCCTATATTTATAGCCAAAATGTTATGCCCTAACTAGGTCAATTTGCAGCCCTAAAACTAAATAATATGTATTGTGCGTACGAAAACATCCCTGACTTAAAATTTCTGTCCGTCGTGGTGTCATAACGCTGCCATCGTCCTTTGCATTCTCACCAAAAAATAGTGTCCTGGACACTCAATTGACTTATTTGTTCTTCCTTAGGTCCATATTGGCCCGTTAGGTCATCACATGGCTAAAGATTGTGTAAAAATGCTTATTTTACTAAATTAAACATAAACTACTAAAAATGGAAACATAATAAAATCATATAAACTGTCTAGAAAACAAGCTTGTTAAGTGCCGAAAAGACTCTAATCTATCACAACGAATTGTGGTAAATCATTATGAAATCTACTTAATAAGTGCCCGTCCAATGACCTTGTAATAAGTGTGTTATTCTTATAAGATATCATTAATCTCTTTTAGATAAATATGTTCTCTCAATATGATATTATTTTATCTCGTGATAATCATTACATTTTCCTTCATGAAACGTCAATTACTATCAAATAATAATTAATTAATTTATCACAAAGATAAACGACTCGTGGGCATATTTACTTTTCTTCTATCATGTAATGTTGATGAGAGGATATCATTTACCTTTGTGTTAGGCTATGAATTCCACTATTGTAAATTATGCTATATGCTACAAAAGTCGTATACCTAACGCACCAACTTTCGATCTTATCTATTTGAACTTAATGTTCTACTTACATCAAAGTATATGAGTCACACATACATAGTCCATCATCTACATAGGATTAAGGTATCTAACATTGAATATCACAAGTGAATAAATTTATAAACGAAACTAGAATTTGTTCTACTTGGGTCCTATCCGATGTTACCGTTAGTCCATCCATTCACATCTATGTCTCTATCTTCTAGGAGTTATCCGCTTTGATGCTCAGGACAAAACACCTCCCCGATTGGACTTGATAGAATACATATTAGTCTTTCAATCGATTTGTTCATTTCAGATTAGACTAAAGACTTGTTAGGTATTTCTACTAATACAAATTATTTTTTTGTATTATGATTCGATCACGTAATACCTCTTAATATTATTTAAACATTAAATAACAAGTGAGTCAATATTTGCTTCCCTTTTTATTTGCGTGCAAAAATATTGAGGACAATATGCAAAGAGTATTAATATAATTCATGAATATTTTATTAAACCAATTTGTTTAAAAAAGTTCAAGTATACAAAAACAAATATACTAAATGGCACTATATCAAACATATGTTGCCCTCTATCTCACAAAGCTTTGTTTAGCATTGTTTTTCAAAAGCATTTTTGGGGAAAAAAAAAAGAAGCACTTTTGAGATAAACGCATTATTAAACAAAGTGCTTTTGAATTTTTCAAAAATTCTTTTGGCACCAAAAATTCTTTGGAAAACACTTTTTTGACCAAAAGGAGATGGAGAAAATTTTAGCTTTTTCTGAAAAGTGTTTTTTGGCTCAAAAGCACTTTTAAAAAGCATTGTTAACCCTTAGATGAAACTGTGTTTTCTGTTTAAATAATATTATTTGTCAAGGACTTGTGCAACTAGAATTCTCGTACTTCTCTCTATAAATAAAAAAAATCAATTACCCTAAAAACAAGGCTTGACACTGATGAGATATCATTATTCTGTTAGAAAGTAAATGATTTTTTTGTGTGTTTTGGTTTATATTGCTTGAGCTCACATTCGATGTGATTCGTGGTACGAAGATAAGACAGAAGCCCATTCAGTTAAAAGCTAAGATTGACTAAATATGTCTCGCACAAGGCACATGTATATACATAATAGACATTACACTATAAATATTACAAAAGGACTCGATTTTAAAATAAAAAAAAAATTAAACTTCCACTATAATTGTAAACTTTGTTTTCTTAACCGGTTTTTTTTTTTCAACAAAACCAACTTAATTTAAAATTAAGAATTTCTCTTCTTATATACAAATTAATTTATATTTTTATAAGGATGTTTTTTTTTACTTTTTATATATAAAAAAATAAAAAATAAAAAATCATAATAAAATTTAAACCCAAAATATTATACATAATAAACATTTAATATTACCAATTGTAACCAAAGTATCAATTAATTTTTATACGAATTTTTAATAGACATTTGTTACATAATCTTTTAAATATGCCATAAACCTAGTGTAGTGTATTGCATGTGTCAATCTTAAATTCTATTGCACACATGTCAATCTTAAAAGCTTATACTTCTACACCAATGTTGTTTGAACCAAATACCAATCTAAAAAATAGTTTTGAACCAATTAAACCAAATATCAATACAGACCAATTGAATCTTTTTTTTTTTTTTTAATTTTAATAAATTTTTAATCAAATTAATTAGACCGATAACCCGATCGGTTCAAAATCTTATACTACACAAAATTTTATTCTAACTAATAACGGCTCACCCAACATAACAAATGTCCAAAATGGACAAACCAATTGTGGAAACAAAATATATTGTTTTATTTAACCCAACAGTTCACGCTGCCTTACCAACATACTCAAACTTACATCTATCAGCAATGTCAGCCACCCCCTAAATATGAAGAAAATTTGTGCTTCTTGCGAAAAGTAGATCAGAATAAGTTTCCACCGCACATCTTCCAGAATTTGCCCTCCGATAATTGAAGGAAGGCAAGTAGGTCTTCCTTGGAATACTTAAACATCCAGACATATGTACATGGCAGTGCTTCATTGAGTCACTGAAAGAATGTCAAAATAGTATACAATGATGCTCAAATACCCTCACAAGTGCTTTTCCTTCATAGATTCTGAGTTACATACAAGTGGAACAAAAATGATTTCTGAGGACTGTACAAAGAACTTAAAGTATCATTCCTTCCCATTGCCTTGCCTAAATAATCAATGCTACGATTCGTATTATGTTGTTTTTGGCAGATAAATTAGCATAACCTCACAATTTCGAGCGCTTTAAGTAGCAATGTACACCGATGCTAGTTAGGACAACAGCACCCGCCAATAAACCCAAGTGCAAAGGTACCCCTCCACTGCTTTTCTTGGCACTTGCAATTGGTTCTGATTGTAATTGCTCAGCTGACTCGGAAAAATCCATATGCAATCTCAACACCTGTACCAAAGGAAGACAATTATAAATTTAGAATAACATATCAGCAGCAACTACTCTTTATTTCTCTTATCAACATTTATTTTCTTTTCCTTTTATCTTGTGCCTACTTTGAAAACCGCACCAGGCTACTCCCAACACCAGCTGCAGCAAACTTCTGACGTGTGAGATCACAAAGCTGGGTTCATGAACTTGTCTTGTTACTTGGAGTAAATAATATGAAAACTAATGAAGTTTTTATACAAGTAATAATCTTTTAGGGTGGGCTTAGTTGGGTGAAAAAGTGGAGAGGTGGAAGGAGAAAGTGGAAAAGTGAAAAGAAAATAAATTTTGAGAGTGCTTTATTGGAAAGAAAATAGGAGATATGATCAATTTCCATTCTAATGCATAAAAATCAGTCCTTTCAAATTGGAATGATGAGAGGAGTGAAAATGGGAGAGAAGTGTATATTAGTTCAAAATTATGCATTTTTCAAATGTTTTATTGTCTTTCCTTTTATTTTTCTACTTTACCAAGCAATGGATGGAAAGAAAATTACTTTTTCTTTTCATTTTTCCATATTTCCTACCAAGCACATCTGTGGAAAGAAAAATGATCTTTTCTTTCTATTTTTCTACCCCTTCAAATTTTCAGCTTTCCAATTTTCTTTCCACTCTACCAAGCAAATCCTTAGTGAAGTGAAAACAAAAGGAAAACAAAAACAGAAAATAAGTAGGATGGTCAAACAAGAGAGAAGCAATAGTCTAAGACAAACAATGCGTTACCTTCTTTCCTACGGATCTAGCACTGTTAACCGCAGCAATAAGATCAGTATCATTGGTGAGTAGAACCTTGTCACCTTCATCATCTTTATACTATATAAAAACAAGAGAAAAAAAATAAGAGAAATAAAGAAAAGAATCAATGTATGAATGAAGACAAACAATAAAATTTGAAAAAACCACAGGAAGTACAAAATAAACAAATAAGCCCAACAACTAACCAAAAGCTGAGGACGTCTATGATCATTACTGGAAGCAGTTCTTTGCATTACAGCTGATAAAAGCTCGTTTAAATTCTCAGTACCTGAAGAACAAAATATACGTATGATAGTTTTGAAAGCATACAACATAATGAAGAAAAAATACTAGCAAAGCCTTCAACATGGTTGCTTAATATTCAGCTATAGCCTATAGAATATTTCTTTCTTTTCAATACAGAAGTCCAGGTATCAGTTAATTGTTGCTTCTAGGTATGAAATGACGTATTTATATAAATTCAGATAATTTTCCGCTGAAAGCGGCTTGACATACAGTGTCACATACCAAAACTGAATCGATGTAGACGACCCTTAAAATCCTCAAATTTGAAAGAAAATGAGTTCCTGCGGCCAAGGGAATGATGGGGTGATAGTTTTCCAGTATCTGCACCATCTGATGCCATGACTGCAGACATTTCACTGAAATGAACACTCTGTACGGTTAATTCCACAGTATAAACAGGTTTGGATCATAAATGAGGCAGAATGAGTGATACCTGTGTGTGTCATAATCACCTGGCGGATCTAAAGCAAGGGCAGAATCCCAGAATTTTTGCATCATTGTGCTTGACACTTCATTAAGAGCAACTCCAGAGCTACTTTCAACCTTCAAAAGTTTAAAATTTTGAAAACAAAAGTAAAAAATAGTGAGAGTGTGATTCTTGTTCTTTTTTCACATGGGTTGAAAGGAAATTCATGGATCAGAGCAAATATAAACCTGGTTTATCAAGGCTCTGTTTTTTTTTTTCTTTTGCTACTTGCTTTTAGGAATTAAAAAAGCACTTCTAGGTAAAAATAATTTTTTTTGGATAATTAAAAACCATAATTATATATTTCGGAGAAAAAAAACTTTTTACTTCTATATAGAATACTTATGTAAGGGTTGGGGTTAGATTCTAGTTATTGGTTAATTTTCTAATAGATTCTTATTTTCCTTTTTAGAAACATTTATGAAGCAAAAAAGCAGGTAGGAAAAAGAAGAAGCAACAATGAAGTAGACCCTAAGTAAACATTTTCCCCTTAGCCTAAAAGCAATTTCCTAAATATACAATTCATAAACACAAAAAAAATAAGAGTCTGATATACATAAAAATCGCATAATGCGTACCATAGAAATTGCCGCATGAGATATATCCAGAACATCTAAACAAGCAACAACATTTCCATCTGCACAACAGCCATTTCCGAGCATATTAACAAGAAAGAATTGTGATTCTAAAACTATATAAAACAACCAAAGCTCACCTTTGTCTATAACAGGAAGATGTAAAAACCTTCCATCATGCATTAAATGCAATGCGTCAAGGATTGTTGTTTCTACTGTCACACATTCAGGGTTGGGCGTCATCACCTATAAGATAAAGAAAACATTAGTGTGGTTATAACAAGTATCAAAAGTTTATTCATCAAAAATGAAAGTATCAAAAGTTTTTAATCAAAAAAGAATGCATAAAAAATTTGGAACCAGGAACCATTTACGCTAAAAAAATTTGCAATTATATCCTAGATCCATCTTGTGTAAAAAATACATGATATAAATTGCACATTCCATTCCAAGGCCAGATACCAGCAATATAATTAAGCAAAGTGGAGATGCAATATATATGCAACTGATCCTTTTGAAAGAATTAGAACTTAGAAGAACCAAAAAAAATTCATGTTCCAAATTAATTTAACCATTCCATGCAACATAAACCACTGTAACTGTTCAAAGTAAAGCTATAGGAGTAACTGCAATTAACAATCAAAACTCAGACACCACTAAAAATAGGTTACTGAAAACATGCAATTAAATTCTGGAGAGCCACTAGTACAACTTATATGTAAAGAAACAAAGGATAACCACTGGCATACTCTTGAAAAAAAATATCCAAGATATTACTCCACAGATAACAAAACTATTTATGAAAATTGTCAAGCACAAGAATTTTATATAAATGCTAAGCATATTTTATTTACCAATGTACATATGCACAATAGAGTTAAAGCTCAGTTTAATATACACACAATTTCAAATGAAGGTTAATATCTCCTGTAAACATCAGTTGAGGGTAAATAACAAAGACTATACTGTACATCAAAAATAAAATCTAGAACTGAACCTTTTCCACCAGAGTAAGTTCAGGAGACATGTTTTGTGCCACAACTCGCATAAGGATATCCTTTGAACTGCAGTTCATAGCATTAAAGAAACCATAAGAAATCACAATATATGTCAAATGACTCAAAACAGACCTTTAAATCCACACTAAATACATGTAATAGTGCAAAAGATCTCAAAAACTAATACTAATGAATTCATGAAAGTATTGTGAAGAGTAAAAAGGTGTTACGTTAGTATCCCCTGAATTTTGTTCCCTATAACTGTAACAACTGAATTAACCCGCAAGTCCCTCATCTTTTTTGCAGCAACACAGACAGGGTCTGATGATGAAACAACTGCAACACTGAAAAGGGAAGAAGGTACAAGGGCTGGTAAAGCAAATAATAAAAAAAGCATGACTAATAGAAAATTGTATTTCGACACATCAGACAGCTGAGATAAAAAGTTACTCTGAATTTTCAGCAATGATACTAGACAGGGATGGCTTGAACATCCGCTCCCTCAAAGTTTCCATGAAGGCATGTGATGCTAAAAAGAACATGACAAACAAAACAAAATGTCAACCAAGAAATCACAGGTTTCAGTCTGTATGGTAAGAGCATTAATCTATATGCTTGATCACACGTCTTGTTCAAAGATATGTTGCTACTAAATATGAACCTTTCTTAATCTCTATAAGTATAAAGAAATATAATAGCAAGGAAACTGGAATTATAAAAGTTTTAATTTAAACGATTTAAATTATGCCCTTCTCTCTTGATATATAAATTAGGAATACCAACAAACTGCTATTCAGTACGGTACCTACAAAACTTTAACAAATAATTTCCTCACACTCAAAAGTCAAATCCTATGAATGTTATATTACAAACATGGACACAATTGTTGTGACAATAGAGACGGATGTCAAACACAGAATTTCTGACAAGTTGACTTGTCTCTACACTAAAAATAGAACAAGTGTACTGTTGTTCAACCCAAAACCCCCTCAGAAAAAATAAATAAATAAGAAATAGATAAATGATTTTACCAAAGGCCTTAAACAACCAGGATAAGCACTATTTTATCCATGAACATTGAAGGCCATAACTTTTCATAACGGTACCTTACATGCTTGTAACCAATTTTAGTTCATGAGAAAAGAAAAGGGATTAAAACCATCTACCCAAGACCTTTTTATTAGTCATCTACTTTCACCACATCATCTTCTCAGCAGTACTGTTGATATCACATCTAAAAGCACAAAATCTCATTGAATTACATGTCTCTTTCTTCCAATCACACCCCCCCTCTCTCCCTCTCTATTCTCTATTTTCTCCAGAAGACAAATATCACTGGAACAACAGAGACAATATGAAGAGCTTCTCAAATATATGCATGCAGTAGCATTGAATCATTAGAATGTTATAGCCGTCAATCCCAAAGAAAACAAATTAACCAACCAGAACCTTTACTTCCATTTTGGTCCACTGAAGAGGCAATTGAATTTCCTTGCTCAACAGCCTTCTCCATTCTTGAGATAGCATCATAAAGGCATCTTGTAATATCCAACATGGCAATGACTTCACCATTTTCCACAACAGGGAGATGCCTGAATTTTCCTGTCAAAGAACCATTAAATGAGATTACTTACATGTGTGTACACTAGCACTAAAAGTTTAAAAACGAATTTGCTATTGTAAATTTGTAATAAACCTTAGTGCAACTGTGGCATGTATCAAGTCAATGATTCGCAGTTCTACCATTAATTAGAAAAATTCTACAGTAGTTCCATGACAAAGTGAAATTAACAAACGACCATGGACTACATAAAATCATACAAAGTGATAGTTAAGGACTCTTAAAACCGTAAGACTTACTTATAATTGAAGGCTATGACAAAAATACTAATTAGAAAATAATAATAAATTTACTAAATTCCAACAGTCACCTCAAGTTCTGCCCATTATATAAAACATCCACTTCTGTCAAGGGTTAAATCAAAGCCTAATGTCTGATGGTAACAGATAATTCCCAACCTAACCAGTCAAACCACCTATAACAAGACACTGCATGAAAATATAAATTCAACAACAAATCTTGGTTTTGTCTTGTATCTTTCTCACACACAATTAGCTACCAACGAGCTTCAGCACATGAACATACAATCACCGTTTAAACTTTACAAACGTATCAAAGTTCCTTCCAAATACCGTAAAAATATCAACAAGATAACAGATTTCTTCGTCCAACACCATTGGAAAATAACCAATTATTTATAAAAAGAATATTGAAAAAAAAAACAATTGGGTTATGTGCCGAAAACATATCATACTCAACTACCTTGAACCATCTTCTGAAGTGCCTCAATGGCCAAAGAGTCTGCCGAAACAAAAATTGGACTAGGCGTCATGATCTTAGATACAACTGTCTGCTCCGGCTTCAACCCTTCCCCTATTACTCTAGTGGCAACGTCCTGGCGATGATATATATATATTAACATGGTTATAAAAAAACAATGAGGCAAGCAAAATTAAGAAGGAAAAAGAATACCTTGTCAGTAACGATTCCAGAGAGTAAGGCATTAGAATCGGTGAGCAACACAGCATTGACACGACGGGCTGCCATCCGCCGACAAGCCTCAGACACGGTGGTTCCTTCCGGGATGGTGAGGGCTTTGGATAACCTCAACTTTTTCACCGTCCTCTCACCAGAGATGGAACTAACAAAATGAAACAAGGTCGTTGGGTAAATTCAAAATTCAAAAAGTAACAATATTAACAGATAAGAAAAAAAAAAAGGGAACTAACGAAGGAGACATGGGCTTGGCGTGGTTGAAGGAATGAGACTTCTTAGCGCTATTTGATCTTTTTTTTTGAGAATCCCGGCGGGTTGTTGACGCCGGAGGCACCGTCTGGCTGCTCATTTCCACAAATTTTTGTTTGTTCACAATATCTAAATTCAATCAAAAACAAGTTTTCTGAAGGTGAATAGATAGATAGGTAGATAGATAGATAGATAGAGAAAGAGAGGTTATCAGAGAATAGGAAATTAAGTGGTCATTCCTCTTTCACCACTCCCTTTCTCATCCTTCGTGCCCGGTTTCAGGGCTTCACCACCATGATTTTATTTTATTTTTCAAAAAGTATTTTTTAAGGCAACCTATTTTTCTCAAGTTCAAATGTATGATTTTCTTTATTTGAAAACAATTTTCTTTTCTTTTCTTTTTCTTTTTCTTTTTTAAGACAATTGTTTTTCTTTTCTTCAACAATATTTTTGTTGAAAGGAAAAATATTCTTCTGTCGCTTCTAATTTTAAAATTAAGTAAATTAGTAACTTTAAAAAAATTAGAGTAGTTTAATCATGTTAATTTTGAAAATCGAGTTCGTAGTTAATTAATTTTAGTTTTCGAATAATCATTTTAATTTATCGGTTAAATAATAGAGAAACGGTAATTATTAATACTTTTAATCTTCGTGAGAATAATATATCTAATTACCGTAACTATATTATTAATTGATAGGCACTTATCTTAATCAAATTGCAATAATATAATTTTCGAAGACTTACTAAAATATTATTAGAAATACAATTTCCCTAGTAACAAGTAACAGTCCAGGCCTTTATTTTGGAATTTAAGTGATAGATGGCCCAAAAATGATTTTAAAGTCAAATTTTCATGCCAACTAACGAGTTGAAATCATTACCTCGAATGTAGTTGAAAAGGAATAAGTTGCAAGCGCAAAACAAAATCAGAATGATGCTTTTACAACGATTAAACTCCCTAATATGTTTTAAATTCATATCTAATTGTAACAAACTTTTACTACACCCATATATATATAAACACATGCATGCATTACAATTGCATTAACTTCAATTTTTCCTGCTCTTTCCTACGTGAATCTGGGTTTGAAATGCATATTCAGCCTAGCAATCCTTATTTCCCAGATATCGCTTTCATTGACACAAAATGAGAATATTGTGATTCAAGGAGCAACATCAATGGCTGAAACACATGATAGCTTTGTATGTGCTACATTGGATTGGTGGACTACTGAAAAATGCTACTCCAATCAATGTCCTTGGGGGAAAGGCTGGACTTTTAAATTTGGTAAGAATTTTTTATTGTGTCTGTGTATGAACAATGCCTTTTACATAAATTTTGAATTTTCTTTTATTTTATGTTTTTCGTAGGATTTGAAAAAGAAGGCAATAAAAGGTGAGGTTCTACGTATATAATAGTGCATGCCCCTACATTAATTCAACCAAGAATCAAAAACAAAATTGCAAATATTGTGATTCGAATACTATTAAAAGCTATCTCTTAAGAGTGGTTGTGTGAACGAGTTAGACTAAACTTGGTTCAAAGCCGGTAAGAACAATTTCAAACTAAGTTTTAAAATGACTTTCAGCATTCTATTCTTTAAGAATCAAAGTTGGTGAGTTGTTGCAAGATCAAGTGGTGTACAGAGTAGGAGTTAAGAAATGCCCCAATTTCATGAAAAAAAGAAGATAGTTTATTCGGATTCTCTCAGGGGTGCCTTTCCATAGAAAGATGGGACGAACTAAATAAAATTTTCAATCAAACTGGATGGTATTTCTATGTATTTCGAAAAAGAATTAAACATTCACTTTTTTTCTTAGAAAAAACATTGAATTTATTAATGTGACATTGTGAAGAGTAAGAGTTACATTCGGGTTGAATGCTCTTCTTTAAATAAAACAATCACAAATCAAAAGGGGTCTTTGGGTTGGGGATTGGCAATCGCAAAATGCAATGGATTTCGTGAAGTATACTATTTCCAAGGGATACAAAGTTGATTCCTATGAATTTGGTAACTAAATTTGTTTTCCCGAAGCTCTGCATGTTCGTTATATTTTTGGAATCGTATTTTAATCAGTTTATTATTTCAGGAAATCAACTCTCCGAAGCTGGGATGGGTGCAAGCGTTGAGGCTCAACAATATGAAAAAGACGTAGGAGTACTTAAGCAGCTAGTGAAAGAGTTACACCTAGCTCCCAAAACTCAACCAAAGGTTTTAGGTCCCTGTAAGCACCCAAAGTTCTATCGTAAAACAATAGCAAAGAAAAGAAGAATTCTTAGAATTAATTTTCTGAATTTTATTATTATCAAAACTACATACATTGAACCTTGACCACACTTTTATTTATAGAAGTAAAACCTTGACTAACTTCTACTAACCAATTGCTAACAACCTAACTTCCTATTATGTTACTTACTTCACAGCTTAGCTGAATTACAACATTATATATTCTAATACTCACCCAATTCTCTCAACTTTCAAAACTTTTAAAAACTGTCTAAATTTACAAAACAACGATGTAGACAACGGCTTTGTCAAAATATCAGCAACTTGATCACAAGCTAGTACTTCACCAACCTTTAACGATCTAGTACAGACTTTCTCACGAACAAAAAAACAAGTCTAGTTAACGTGCTTAAACTTAGAATGTTGAACCGGATTAGCAGTTACAGCCACTGCACTAGAATTGTCACACCAAATCGTTGGTGTATCATCCGACTGAACATGAAGCTCAGCTAACAGTGATACCAACCAAGTAATATTTGCTATCGCAGCAGCTAACCCACGATATTCTGCTTCAGCAGTAGAACGAGACACTACCTGTTGCTTCTTAGAACACCAGAAAACTAGATTATCACCAAAATAGATGCAATAACCAGACGTAGACCGACTACCGACTATCATCAAAATCAAGACCCCAATTCGCATCTGCATATCCAACCAAAGACAACCTACTAGACGGAGTAATAACCAACCCATGATCAATAGTACTACACAAATACCTCAAGATTCGCTTAAGAGCAACAAAATGTTCATCCGTAGGTGCATGCATAAACTGACAAATTCTATTAACCGCATATGCGATATCAGGCCTAGTAAGAACAACATATTATAATGTACCTGCAAGACTTCGAAACTCAAGAGGATCAGCTAAAGGAATCCCCATTGTCTTCATCAAGCAAGTTGAGCTAACCATTAGAGTATGAACCCCTTTTGCATTTAACATATTACGCCGCTCAAGGAGATCAAGCACATACTTACGCTGGCACAAGTGAAGAGCCCCGCCAGACAAGCGAGACACCTCAATACCTAAAAAATAGTGAAGATCACCCATATCTTTTAGAGAAAACTCAAAATTTAGTTGAGTAACAAACCCATCAATCTCAGACAACAAATCTCCTGTAATAATAATATCATCAACATAGACCAAAACATACACATAACTTGTACCAGTCTTTTTAACAAAAAGGGACATATCAGATTGAGCCCGAATAAACCCCATAGAGATAAGAAAGCACCGTAATTTGTCAAACCATGCCCTTGGTACTTGACGTAAACCATATAATGCCTTTGTCAAACGGCACACAAGCGGACACCCATCATCAATATATTACATACCCAGGTGGTTGTTGTATATATACCTCCTCAGACAAATCACCATTAAGAAAAGCATTATTAACATCAACCTGACGGAGAAACCGCTTTTTAGTTACTGCAATTGAAAAAATTGTCCGAATAGTTGCTGGTTTCACCACGGATTAAACGTTTCTCGAAAATCACAACCCGGTACTTGTGAACAACCTTTAGCTACTAACCGACCCTTTCGTTGAGCTATGGAACCATCAGGATTCCTTTTGATCTTAAACAACCACTTGCACCCAATCGCTTTACGCCCAAGTGGTAATGGAACAAGTTCCCAGGTTTTGTTCCGAATTAAAGCATCATACTCTGCCTGAGCTGCCATTCGCCACTTCGTACTAGTAAAAGCTTCATCAATTGTTCGTGGTTCTCAATCAACAATCTTGACTGCAAGTACCTTAGGCTTAAACACGCCTGCTTTAGCACGTGTCACCATAGGATGAATATTCCCAAGTAGAGAAGGAAGCGAATCAGGAATCAGAGCCACAACCTCTAGTGTAGAGTTTCGTACTGACGCATTAGAATTTAACCCAACTGGTGCAACACTACTCGGAGTGTCACAGCTATGATCAATTGTATTATCACCAGACGACCGCAACCGCAACTCAAAAGATACAAACATACCAGCACCCTGATTAGAAGACCTCACCACCGGTGACTAAAACTGCACAACAGGCACTGACGTAACAATCGACTCACTCGCACTAGCTGATGCAGAAGAAGTAGCAAACAAAAAATTATTCTCATCGAACACCACATGTCGTGAAATAACCACTTTACCTTCTGACGTTAGACACAGATAACCCTTGTGTTGAGTACTATATCCAAGAAACGTACAAGCTTAAGATCGAAACTCCAACTTATGCTTATTGAACGAACACAAATAAGGAAAACAGCAATAACCAAAAACTCGAAAATAATCATAAGCTAGAATCTTCCCAAACAACACAGAAAATGGACTTCTATTTCGTAAAACAGGAGTAGGCAACCTATTAATAATATGAACAGCACACGAAAAGGCATACCTCTAAAATTTCATTGGTAAATTTGCTTGAGCAAGTAGTGTGAGTCATACCTCCACAATATGTCTGTGTTTTCTCTCAGTAACCCCATTTTGCTCTAACGTGTGAGGGCACATGACAAGATGAATAATACCATTTTGTGCAAGGACAGTCTTGAACGAGCGATATTCACCACCCCAATCACTTTGAAATTGCTTTATTTGAGCATTAAACTGAGTCTTAATCAAACGCTGAAATTGAACAAAACACTCAACTGCTTGAGATTTATGTTGAATGAGATATACCCAAGTAAACCGAGAAAACATATCAACAAATGATACGTAATACCAATTTCTATTACAACTAATAACAGCAGGCCCCCAAAGGTCCGAAACCATTAATTCAAATGGAAACGAATACACAATATTTGAACTAAAAAACGGTAACTTCCGTGCTTTTCCCTTCTGAAACGCATCACAAACATAGTCAAGAGACTTTTTATTCAACACTATGTTACAAGATTTCAAAACAGACTAAACCACTGGAATTGATGAATGACCTAGCCTTCTATGCCACAGCTCAAGAGCACTAGCAGTAATAGGCTTTGAACCCAAAATCGTGGCATTCGTCACGGGACTGGTGGTAACCTTATTTTGTGGAGCACAAGTGAGCCTATACAATCCGTCATACATGTGGCCCTGCATCAAAATCTCCCGCATCCGAACGTCTTTAATTAAGCAATAAACCGGATGAAACTCAAAATACACATTATTATCCCGACCAAATTTCGACACAGACACTAGATTTTTACGTATACTGGGAACATACAAAACATTATGTAAATGAAGCATTCTAGCAGAAGTCACCAATTTACATCTATCCGCAGACGTAATCCTAGAACGAGTTCCATTACCTATCAAAAGAGGAGCATTACCTGCATAAGAAAGAGACTGATCTAGTACGGCAGCATCGTTACAGACATAATATGTTGCCCCTGAATCGAGATATCAATCAACGGGCGTTGGTTCCTCAATCGGGACAGGAACATACGGCTCATCATCAACCAAAGTACCAAGCCCTAAATCAACACCAAATACAGCCACAACCACATTTGCCTCAATCTTCAAATTTTCCTAAAGCCCAGCAACAGTAACCTGAGCTATCTCACTATCACTGAGCACCTCAAGCTCAAACTCATACGCCGAGGAATCAAAAACACGACCCAACATTAACTGATCAACAACCTTATTTTCAGGACGAACACGAGCTCTCGATTTCGCAGTAATTCTAGACCCATGTGGCCCACCTGAAGACTGCCCATACCATGCAACCCGTGGCCCAACTTGAACATTATTTACCACTGGTCTATGATAATGACCAATATCATTCCAATCCACTGTCACTCCACCAAAATGCTGCCATGTTGAAAATAGCCATCACTCCTACCATAGTGCGACACATCAACCTCACGTGTCACGTCATAAATCCAGCCTCAACCCACATCACCACGAAAAAGCAGTTTGTGATACACACCATACGATGAACCAGCCACTCAGCCCGGACCATACTGACCAGATGGCACTACTGGTACTGTGGAAGACTCTCCATACTGTTGATCAAACCGATAGTAACAACGATGTGCAAGGTGTCCCAAACGACCACAGATCTGGCACTGTGATCTCCCTCGCGCAGTTTCTTGACCACGACAAGCAAACTGTAAGCGTCCTCCTCGAGCCCCTTCAAATGCAGAAACATTCTCTGGATGAGCTGTCGCTCCAACCAGATTTGCTTGAAACGCATTATCAACCACTGATCTCTGTTGCCTGTTCTCATATTCTAACAAAATATCTACTAACTTACGCAACGAAAGAGGCTCAAATGACCACGAAGCCAAGGTTAGTACAGCATTAAAATCAGTTGACAACCCAGCCAATACAACTTCTACTGTTTCAGATTCTAATACTTGATAACCAAATACCTCTATCAAGGTACAAGTATTTCTACTCTTAGATATGTATTCCTTGACAGAGAGATTACCTTTTTTTATGGTATGCAAATCATGCTTGATCCTCGAAACTTTAGCTCCAATGACTGCCGCAAACAACCGGTTAGCTGTGCTCCAAATATCATTCGCAGTCTTGACACCAATGAAGCACGAGAGAAGCAGACGAGAAATCGTGGACAATAACCACGCAGCCAACAACTTATCCTGTTGTTGATACAAAGAAAACTCAAGATTTACAACCAGAGTACCTTCAATATTAGGAACAAACCTTGATGGAGGCATCAGTGATCCATCCAAATAGCCAGTGAGCTCGTATCCATCTACAATAAGCTGCACATGTTGCTGCCATTGTACGTAATTACTCTCATCAAGCTTATTTGTTTCATGCCTCGAAAAACTTTGAACCAACCTTGCTTTGCTTAGATCTACACTAACCGACGCATTCTCTTTAGGTTGCGCCTTTGCTAATGGAATGGCCGGAGCTGGTGGACTAGTTGTGGATTCAGCAGAATCAACCATGATTACAAAGAACAATAACAACGCCCAGGAACTTCAGGCGACTGATACCATGTAAACATCCTAAGTTCTATCGTAAAACAAGAGCAAAGAAAAGAAGAATTCTTAGAATTAATTTTATGTTTTTAGTAGGATTTGAAAAAGAAGGCAATAAAAGGTGAGGTTCTACGTTATAATATTGAATGCCCCTACATTAATTCAACCAAGAATCAAAAACGAAATTACAAATATTGCGATTCGAATACTATTAAAAGCCACCTCTTAAGAGTGGTTGTGTGAACGAGTTGGACTAAACTTGGTTCAAAGCTGGTAAGAATAATTTCAGACTAAATTTTAAAATGACTTTTAGCATTCAATTCTTTAAGAATTAAAGTTGGTGGGTCGTCACAAGATCAAGTGGTGTACGGAGTAGGAGTTAAGAAATGCCCCAATTTCATGAAAAAAAGAAGATAGTTTATTCGGATTCTCTCAGGGGTGCCTTTCCATGGAAAGATGGGACGAACTGAATAAAATTTTCAATCAAACTAGGTGGTATTTCTATGTATTCGAAAAAAGAATAAAACATTCACTTTTTTTCTTAGAAAAAACATTGAATTTATTAATGTGACATTGTGAAGAGTAAGAGTTACATTCGGGTTGAATACTCTTCACGGAATATAAAACAATCACAAATCAAAAAGGGTCTTTGGGTTGGCGATTGGCAATCGCAAAATGCAATGGATTTCATGAAGTATACTATTTCCATGGGATACAAAGTTAAATTTGTTTTCCCGAAGCTCTGCATGTTCATTATATTTTTAGAATCGTATTTTAATCAGTTTATTATTTCAACTAAATTTGTTTTCCCGAAGCTCTGCATGTACATTATATTTTTGGAATCGTATTTTAATCAATTTATTATTTCAGGAAATCAACTCTCCGGAGCTGGGATGGGTGCAAGCGTTGAGGCTCAACAATATAAAAAAGACATGGTAGTACTTAAGCAGCTAGTGAAAGAGTTACACCCAGATCCCAAAACTCAACCAAAGGTTCCAGGTCCCCAACTCAAGAGTCTAACCCACACTTGCGTGTATATGCTCAGTGTGCGAAGCAAAAGGTAAGCCAACTTTGATAGCGTTTTTCAAGGTATTTATTTTTATTAAATATTATTTGCATCATTTTCCCTTTTGTGGCCCGGGATTTCTGTCATTTTTATCAGCTTGTCGAAAGATGGCTCATTCAATGCAACCCTTTCAACTTACGAACACCAGAGTCAGTAATTTGATATCTACAGATGTTGTGAAGCCTAATTTTGAATTTAAAAGTTACCAGAAGAGAGAGGAGTGTCATTTGACTATGCTAAATGGGAATATACAAGGTCAAATCGTGTTGCTGAATGGCGTTCCATCTCTATTGCAGCTCATTCAATAGTCTATGTAACCATCAGAGACTTTCAAGCCCCTGTCTGTGCTTAAATTGCACCATTTTTCTTTATCTAAAATGTAAAACCTTTAAACTTTGCTTCAACTTTTAGACTGTGATCAACTTATTTTTTTCAGTTGTTACTACTGTTCTTAGTCGTGTATGAATTTTTAAATTTTAGTTTCCTTCAACTTTTCTGCCTTCATATCGATTCCTTTTCTTGCTATGGTTTGCATGCACAAAATAATCCACTGGGAATAAATGACCCACTGTCGCCTTTATATTAGATTCCGCATGTTTCCAATGTTTTTCTTCATCTACTTCATTTTCGTAAATCCTCTGTCAGAAGTTGTCTGGTGCGGTTTCCGATTTAAAGACACCGTAAAATGTAGTATAATTAATTGAAGCTCATTTCTTTACCTTAGAAATGTTTTTTTTTTTTTTTTTTCAAATATTACAACTTACCAAAGTATTCAGACTAAAAACCTAAGATCTCAAACTCTAAACTTATGGCAGTTACAAATAATGTTGAATCTCATGTGATGGTTTGATGATCAAAGTGTTTATTGTTTTAAATGTGATCTGGATTCGAATCGTATTTCTTATTTATACACTAAGGAGACATCAAGTGTTATATAGTTTGGAGGTGGATGTTTAAGTTGCTTTGTAATGAAGTAGGATATGGTAAAATCCGAGAAATGAATGATGGTGCCAGAGGAGTCGAAGTTGCAAGTTACAAACCAAGCAAATTGTTGATTGTCTTATTATGCATCGGCTTTCAACGTTTTTCGTCAGATATAAACGAGAAGTCACATGCACCATTCAAAAGCTGCCTCAAACTCCTACGCTCATTGGTTCACTTTCATCTCCACCACTGTCTTAAGCGCTTCCTCTCTAAGAAATCTCCCAACTTGTCCCCGTCCTGACTACATCCAATAAATGGGTGACCAAAGCAACACACTATCCACATTGTAGTTGTTCCTTAATCCAACGTCACCTCTAAAATTCTATCCTTGGGTGCGTTGAACCGAATCTCAAAATCCGCGTAAAATCATTAAATTATTAATAAATTTACGTTTTGATTATTGAATATAAAAAGTGTTACAAATTCGTGATTACATTGTTCGGAAGCTTTTATTTAAGTTATTGGGCAGTGATATATATTTTTTTAAAATTTGATTAGTGAGCTTCAAGTGACAATTCGATTATCAATATCAATATCCATTTACGAGTAGAAGAACATATCTTAGATCCAAATTTGATCTGTTGATCAACGTCGAATATCAGAAAAGAAAGCCATTTGGATTTCAGTTCCCAGATTTTTAACGTTTAAAGATGTTTTATGAAAAAAAAAATGAATTGTAAAAGAGAACAAAAATGAGAGCTTTCAATTGGCGCAGACAATGCGAATCGAAAAGGCTATACAAAAGTGATTTTAACAGTCCAGTGACTTTAATGAAAATTTTTGAATAGTAAAATGATCATTTTGTAATTTTTTGAAGTTGTATGACCAAAACGTAAACTTATAAATAGTCTAGTGACTTTGGGTGTGTAATTTACCCATATCAACAATTAGCTCTAAAAAAAATATCCCAACTTTGGCTGTCTCTCTTCTCATATACAATTAGTATTAATAGCCTGTCCCCAGACTACTGTAGGGGAACTGCTTACTTTGTTTATAATCAGCCATGTCTGTACTACCTAGCAGTGGCAGTGGCACCTACATGGATTCAGGCAACCAAAATCCCGACACTTTCAACAACTTCTTCGAGCGCTGGTTGGTGGAACAAAACCAACATCTTGGAGAACTGGTTGCGGCATCCCGGCAAGAAAGCAGTGTCGATGAGCAGAGTCTACGGTGTCTCGTCCAAAGGGTATTGGACCATTATGAACATTACTATAAAACCAAAGCCAAGTGGGGTAAACAAGATGTGTTAGCCATGTTATCACCTTCATGGACCAGCACGTTTGAAGACGCTTTTCTTTGGATCGGGGGGTGGCGACCCAGTATAGCTTTTCACTTGCTTTACTCAAAATCAGGGATGCAAGTAGAAGACCAACTCGAGGAGTTAATTCGTGGGATGGGAAGGGGTGATTTGGGTGATATTTCACCAACTCAGCTGTCGAGGATCAACGAGTTACAGGCCAAGACCATTAGGGAAGAGAAAGAGATAAGTGAAAAGATGGCAAAGCATCAAGAATCGGTAGCTGACTCGTCTATGGTTGAGTTATCTCATTTAGTGTCTGAAATGATGAGGAAGGGGGATGAAGATGGTACTGGTGTTGAAAAGGATAAAGTAGAGTCAGCCATGGAATCAAAAGAGGAAGGATTGAAGGAGATTTTACGAAGGGCTGATGATCTTAGATTCA
>CM076904.1:14994245-15221438 GCA_039519145.1 Kokia cookei
ACTTTCAAACCCTTAGACGGAGTTCGAAAAAAAGCAAATATTAATATTACATAAGCAAGAGAAGTATATTGTAAGCAAATAAATAGTCATGGTTTTGAATAGTAGAATCAACTGAAGAAGGAAAAGATGGTAGCTAGGCCTGATTTTTGGCACTTGCACCACAGAGGTTGCCAGGAAAACAGAAAAATATTATATATTTTATAAATTTAAAAATAAGTAAATGAGTAAATTACGTTTTACCCAAAAATAATCTTTTAAATATTATAAAATTGCATTTTAACTTTTTTTTTTAAAAAAAACCAGCCCCAAAAATATATTTGGAGATTAGCCCCTGTTAGGATGGTTGATGATGTCTATGGTCTAACTGCTTGCCCCATTCATGAATCCTAAGATGCAGCTCAGCAGCAGCTATGAAAAAATGCACACTTTGGATTGGATTCAATATGCCAATCACAGTTTTCAATGTCCTGAATCTAAGATCATCAGCCCTTCGTAAAATCTCCTTCAATCCTTCCTCTTTTGATTCCATGGCTGACTCTACTTTATTGTTTTCAACACCAGTACCATCTTCATCCCCCTTCCTCATCATTTCAGACACTAAATGAGATAACTCAACCATAGACGAGTCAGCTACCGATTCTTGATGCTTTGCCATCTTTTCACTTATCTCTTTCTCTTCCCTAATGGTCTTGGCCTGTAACTCGTTGATCCTCGACAGCTGAGTTGGTGAAATATCACCCAAATCACCCCTTCCCATCCCACGAATTAACTCCTCGAGTTGGTCTTCTACTTGCATCCCTGATTTTGAGTAAAGCAAGTGAAAAGCTATACTGGGTCGCCACCCCCCGATCCAAAGAAAAGCGTCTTCAAACGTGCTGGTCCATGAAGGTGATAACATGGCTAACACATCTTGTTTACCCCACTTGGCTTTGGTTTTATAGTAATGTTCATAATGGTCCAATACCCTTTGGACGAGACACCGTAGACTCTGCTCATCGACACTGCTTTCTTGCCGGGATGCCGCAACCAGTTCTCCAAGATGTTGGTTTTGTTCCACCAACCAGCGCTCGAAGAAGTTGTTGAAAGTGTCGGGATTTTGGTTGCCTGAATCCATGTAGGTGCCACTGCCACTGCTAGGTAGTACAGACATGGCTGATTATAAACAAAGTAAGCAGTTCCCCTACAGTAGTCTGGGGACAGGCTATTAATACTAATTGTATATGAGAAGAGAGACAGCCAAAGTTGGGATATTTTTTTTAGAGCTAATTGTTGATATGGGTAAATTACACACCCAAAGTCACTAGACTATTTATAAGTTTACGTTTTGGTCATACAACTTCAAAAAATTACAAAATGATCATTTTACTATTCAAAAATTTTCATTAAAGTCACTGGACTGTTAAAATCACTTTTGTATAGCCTTTTCGATTCGCATTGTCTGCGCCAATTGAAAGCTCTCATTTTTGTTCTCTTTTACAATTCATTTTTTTTTTCATAAAACATCTTTAAACGTTAAAAATCTGGGAACTGAAATCCAAATGGCTTTCTTTTCTGATATTCGACGTTGATCAACAGATCAAATTTGGATCTAAGATATGTTCTTCTACTCGTAAATGGATATTGATATTGATAATCGAATTGTCACTTGAAGCTCACTAATCAAATTTTAAAAAAATATATATCACTGCCCAATAACTTAAATAAAAGCTTCCGAACAATGTAATCACGAATTTGTAACACTTTTTATATTCAATAATCAAAACGTAAATTTATTAATAATTTAATGATTTTACGCGGATTTTGAGATTCGGTTCAACGCACCCAAGGATAGAATTTTAGAGGTGACGTTGGATTAAGGAACAACTACAATGTGGATAGTGTGTTGCTTTGGTCACCCATTTATTGGATGTAGTCAGGACGGGGACAAGTTGGGAGATTTCTTAGAGAGGAAGCGCTTAAGACAGTGGTGGAGATGAAAGTGAACCAATGAGCGTAGGAGTTTGAGGCAGCTTTTGAATGGTGCATGTGACTTCTCGTTTATATCTGACGAAAAACGTTGAAAGCCGATGCATAATAAGACAATCAACAATTTGCTTGGTTTGTAACTTGCAACTTCGACTCCTCTGGCACCATCATTCATTTCTCGGATTTTACCATATCCTACTTCATTACAAAGCAACTTAAACATCCACCTCCAAACTATATAACACTTGATGTCTCCTTAGTGTATAAATAAGAAATACGATTCGAATCCAGATCACATTTAAAACAATAAACACTTTGATCATCAAACCATCACATGAGATTCAACATTATTTGTAACTGCCATAAGTTTAGAGTTTGAGATCTTAGGTTTTTAGTCTGAATACTTTGGTAAGTTGTAATATTTGAAAAAAAAAAAAAAAAAAAAACATTTCTAAGGTAAAGAAATGAGCTTCAATTAATTATACTACATTTTACGGTGTCTTTAAATCGGAAACCGCACCAGACAACTTCTGACAGAGGATTTACGAAAATGAAGTAGATGAAGAAAAACATTGGAAACATGCGGAATCTAATATAAAGGCGACAGTGGGTCATTTATTCCCAGTGGATTATTTTGTGCATGCAAACCATAGCAAGAAAAGGAATCGATATGAAGGCAGAAAAGTTGAAGGAAACTAAAATTTAAAAATTCATACACGACTAAGAACAGTAGTAACAACTGAAAAAAATAAGTTGATCACAGTCTAAAAGTTGAAGCAAAGTTTAAAGGTTTTACATTTTAGATAAAGAAAAATGGTGCAATTTAAGCACAGACAGGGGCTTGAAAGTCTCTGATGGTTACATAGACTATTGAATGAGCTGCAATAGAGATGGAACGCCATTCAGCAACACGATTTGACCTTGTATATTCCCATTTAGCATAGTCAAATGACACTCCTCTCTCTTCTGGTAACTTTTAAATTCAAAATTAGGCTTCACAACATCTGTAGATATCAAATTACTGACTCTGGTGTTCGTAAGTTGAAAGGGTTGCATTGAATGAGCCATCTTTCGACAAGCTGATAAAAATGACAGAAATCCCGGGCCACAAAAGGGAAAATGATGCAAATAATATTTAATAAAAATAAATACCTTGAAAAACGCTATCAAAGTTGGCTTACCTTTTGCTTCGCACACTGAGCATATACACGCAAGTGTGGGTTAGACTCTTGAGTTGGGGACCTGGAACCTTTGGTTGAGTTTTGGGATCTGGGTGTAACTCTTTCACTAGCTGCTTAAGTACTACCATGTCTTTTTTATATTGTTGAGCCTCAACGCTTGCACCCATCCCAGCTCCGGAGAGTTGATTTCCTGAAATAATAAATTGATTAAAATACGATTCCAAAAATATAATGTACATGCAGAGCTTCGGGAAAACAAATTTAGTTGAAATAATAAACTGATTAAAATACGATTCTAAAAATATAATGAACATGCAGAGCTTCGGGAAAACAAATTTAACTTTGTATCCCATGGAAATAGTATACTTCATGAAATCCATTGCATTTTGCGATTGCCAATCGCCAACCCAAAGACCCTTTTTGATTTGTGATTGTTTTATATTCCGTGAAGAGTATTCAACCCGAATGTAACTCTTACTCTTCACAATGTCACATTAATAAATTCAATGTTTTTTCTAAGAAAAAAAGTGAATGTTTTATTCTTTTTTCGAATACATAGAAATACCACCTAGTTTGATTGAAAATTTTATTCAGTTCGTCCCATCTTTCCATGGAAAGGCACCCCTGAGAGAATCCGAATAAACTATCTTCTTTTTTTCATGAAATTGGGGCATTTCTTAACTCCTACTCCGTACACCACTTGATCTTGTGACGACCCACCAACTTTAATTCTTAAAGAATTGAATGCTAAAAGTCATTTTAAAATTTAGTCTGAAATTATTCTTACCAGCTTTGAACCAAGTTTAGTCCAACTCGTTCACACAACCACTCTTAAGAGGTGGCTTTTAATAGTATTCGAATCGCAATATTTGTAATTTCGTTTTTGATTCTTGGTTGAATTAATGTAGGGGCATTCAATATTATAACGTAGAACCTCACCTTTTATTGCCTTCTTTTTCAAATCCTACTAAAAACATAAAATTAATTCTAAGAATTCTTCTTTTCTTTGCTCTTGTTTTACGATAGAACTTAGGATGTTTACATGGTATCAGTCGCCTGAAGTTCCTGGGCGTTGTTATTGTTCTTTGTAATCATGGTTGATTCTGCTGAATCCACAACTAGTCCACCAGCTCCGGCCATTCCATTAGCAAAGGCGCAACCTAAAGAGAATGCGTCGGTTAGTGTAGATCTAAGCAAAGCAAGGTTGGTTCAAAGTTTTTCGAGGCATGAAACAAATAAGCTTGATGAGAGTAATTACGTACAATGGCAGCAACATGTGCAGCTTATTGTAGATGGATACGAGCTCACTGGCTATTTGGATGGATCACTGATGCCTCCATCAAGGTTTGTTCCTAATATTGAAGGTACTCTGGTTGTAAATCTTGAGTTTTCTTTGTATCAACAACAGGATAAGTTGTTGGCTGCGTGGTTATTGTCCACGATTTCTCGTCTGCTTCTCTCGTGCTTCATTGGTGTCAAGACTGCGAATGATATTTGGAGCACAGCTAACCGGTTGTTTGCGGCAGTCATTGGAGCTAAAGTTTCGAGGATCAAGCATGATTTGCATACCATAAAAAAAGGTAATCTCTCTGTCAAGGAATACATATCTAAGAGTAGAAATACTTGTACCTTGATAGAGGTATTTGGTTATCAAGTATTAGAATCTGAAACAGTAGAAGTTGTATTGGCTGGGTTGTCAACTGATTTTAATGCTGTACTAACCTTGGCTTCGTGGTCATTTGAGCCTCTTTCGTTGCGTAAGTTAGTAGATATTTTGTTAGAATATGAGAACAGGCAACAGAGATCAGTGGTTGATAATGCGTTTCAAGCAAATCTGGTTGGAGCGACAGCTCATCCAGAGAATGTTTCTGCATTTGAAGGGGCTCGAGGAGGACGCTTACAGTTTGCTTGTCGTGGTCAAGAAACTGCGCGAGGGAGATCACAGTGCCAGATCTGTGGTCGTTTGGGACACCTTGCACATCGTTGTTACTATCGGTTTGATCAACAGTATGGAGAGTCTTCCACAGTACCAGTAGTGCCATCTGGTCAGTATGGTCCGGGCTGAGTGGCTGGTTCATCGTATGGTGTGTATCACAAACTGCTTTTTCGTGGTGATGTGGGTTGAGGCTGGATTTATGACGTGACACGTGAGGTTGATGTGTCGCACTATGGTAGGAGTGATGGCTATTTTCAACATGGCAGCATTTTGGTGGAGTGACAGTGGATTGGAATGATATTGGTCATTATCATAGACCAGTGGTAAATAATGTTCAAGTTGGGCCACGGGTTGCATGGTATGGGCAGTCTTCAGGTGGGCCACATGGGTCTAGAATTACTGCGAAATCGAGAGCTCGTGTTCGTCCTGAAAATAAGGTTGTTGATCAGTTAATGTTGGGTCGTGTTTTTGATTCCTCGGCGTATGAGTTTGAGCTTGAGGTGCTCAGTGATAGTGAGATAGCTCAGGTTACTGTTGCTGGGCTTTAGGAAAATTTGAAGATTGAGGCAAATGTGGTTGTGGCTGTATTTGGTGTTGATTTAGGGCTTGGTACTTTGGTTGATGATGAGCCGTATGTTCCTGTCCCGATTGAGGAACCAACGCCCGTTGATTGATATCTCGATTCAGGGGCAACATATTATGTCTGTAACGATGCTGCCGTACTAGATCAGTCTCTTTCTTATGCAGGTAATGCTCCTCTTTTGATAGGTAATGGAACTCGTTCTAGGATTACGTCTGCGGATAGATGTAAATTGGTGACTTCTGCTAGAATGCTTCATTTACATAATGTTTTGTATGTTCCCAGTATACGTAAAAATCTAGTGTCTGTGTCGAAATTTGGTCGGGATAATAATGTGTATTTTGAGTTTCATCCGGTTTATTGCTTAATTAAAGACGTTCGGATGCGGGAGATTTTGATGCAGGGCCACATGTATGACGGATTGTATAGGCTCACTTGTGCTCCACAAAATAAGGTTACCACCAGTCCCGTGACGAATGCCACGATTTTGGGTTCAAAGCCTATTACTGCTAGTGCTCTTGAGCTGTGGCATAGAAGGCTAGGTCATTCATCAATTCCAGTGGTTTAGTCTGTTTTGAAATCTTGTAACATAGTGTTGAATAAAAAGTCTCTTGACTATGTTTGTGATGCGTTTCAGAAGGGAAAAGCACGGAAGTTACCGTTTTTTAGTTCAAATATTGTGTATTCGTTTCCATTTGAATTAATGGTTTCGGACCTTTGGGGGCCTGCTGTTATTAGTTGTAATAGAAATTGGTATTACGTATCATTTGTTGATATGTTTTCTCGGTTTACTTGGGTATATCTCATTCAACATAAATCTCAAGCAGTTGAGTGTTTTGTTCAATTTCAGCGTTTGATTAAGACTCAGTTTAATGCTCAAATAAAGCAATTTCAAAGTGATTGGGGTGGTGAATATCGCTCGTTCAAGACTGTCCTTGCACAAAATGGTATTATTCATCTTGTCATGTGCCCTCACACGTTAGAGCAAAATGGGGTTACTGAGAGAAAACACAGACATATTGTGGAGGTATGACTCACACTACTTGCTCAAGCAAATTTACCAATGAAATTTTAGAGGTATGCCTTTTCGTGTGCTGTTCATATTATTAATAGGTTGCCTACTCCTGTTTTACGAAATAGAAGTCCATTTTCTGTGTTGTTTGGGAAGATTCTAGCTTATGATTATTTTCGAGTTTTTGGTTATTGCTGTTTTCCTTATTTGTGTTCGTTCAATAAGCATAAGTTGGAGTTTCGATCTTAAGCTTGTACGTTTCTTGGATATAGTACTCAACACAAGGGTTATCTGTGTCTAACGTCAGAAGGTAAAGTGGTTATTTCACGACATGTGGTGTTCGATGAGAATAATTTTTTGTTTGCTACTTCTTCTGCATCAGCTAGTGCGAGTGAGTCGATTGTTACGTCAGTGCCTGTTGTGCAGTTTTAGTCACCGGTGGTGAGGTCTTCTAATCAGGGTGCTGGTATGTTTGTATCTTTTGAGTTGCGGTTGCGGTCGTCTGGTGATAATACAATTGATCATAGCTGTGACACTCCGAGTAGTGTTGCACCAGTTGGGTTAAATTCTAATGCGTCAGTACGAAACTCTACACTAGAGGTTGTGGCTCTGATTCCTGATTCGCTTCCTTCTCTACTTGGGAATATTCATCCTATGGTGACACGTGCTAAAGCAGGCGTGTTTAAGCCTAAGGTACTTGCAGTCAAGATTGTTGATTGAGAACCACGAACAATTGATGAAGCTTTTACTAGTACGAAGTGGCGAATGGCAGCTCAGGCAGAGTATGATGCTTTAATTCGGAACAAAACCTGGGAACTTGTTCCATTACCACTTGGGCGTAAAGCGATTGGGTGCAAGTGGTTGTTTAAGATCAAAAGGAATCCTGATGGTTCCATAGCTCAACGAAAGGGTCGGTTAGTAGCTAAAGGTTGTTCACAAGTACCGGGTTGTGATTTTCGAGAAACGTTTAATCCGTGGTGAAACCAGCAACTATTCGGACAATTTTTTCAATTGCAGTAACTAAAAAGCGGTTTCTCCGTCAGGTTGATGTTAATAATGCTTTTCTTAATGGTGATTTGTCTGAGGAGGTATATATACAACAACCACCTGGGTATGTAATATATTGATGATGGGTGTCCGCTTGTGTGCCGTTTGACAAAGGCATTATATGGTTTACGTCAAGTACCAAGGGCATGGTTTGACAAATTACGGTGCTTTCTTATCTCTATGGGGTTTATTCGGGCTCAATCTGATATGTCCCTTTTTGTTAAAAAGACTGGTACAAGTTATGTGTATGTTTTGGTCTATGTTGATGATATTATTATTACAGGAGATTTGTTGTCTGAGATTGATGGGTTTGTTACTCAACTAAATTTTGAGTTTTCTCTAAAAGATATGGGTGATCTTCACTATTTTTTAGGTATTGAGGTGTCTCGCTTGTCTGGCGGGGCTCTTCACTTGTGCCAGCGTAAGTATGTGCTTGATCTCCTTGAGCGGCGTAATATGTTAAATGCAAAAGGGGTTCATACTCTAATGGTTAGCTCAACTTGCTTGATGAAGACAATGGGGATTCCTTTAGCTGATCCTCTTGAGTTTCGAAGTCTTGCAGGTACATTATAATATGTTGTTCTTACTAGGCCTGATATCGCATATGCGGTTAATAGAATTTGTCAGTTTATGCATGCACCTACGGATGAACATTTTGTTGCTCTTAAGCGAATCTTGAGGTATTTGTGTAGTACTATTGATCATGGGTTGGTTATTACTCCGTCTAGTAGGTTGTCTTTGGTTGGATATGCAGATGCGAATTGGGGTCTTGATTTTGATGATAGTCGGTAGTCGGTCTACGTCTGGTTATTGCATCTATTTTGGTGATAATCTAGTTTTCTGGTGTTCTAAGAAGCAACAGGTAGTGTCTCGTTCTACTGCTGAAGCAGAATATCGTGGGTTAGCTGCTGCGATAGCAAATATTACTTGGTTGGTATCACTGTTAGCTGAGCTTCATGTTCAGTCGGATGATACACCAACGATTTGGTGTGACAATTCTAGTGCAGTGGCTGTAACTGCTAATCCGGTTCAACATTCTAAGTTTAAGCACGTTAACTAGACTTGTTTTTTTGTTCGTGAGAAAGTCTGTACTAGATCGTTAAAGGTTGGTGAAGTACTAGCTTGTGATCAAGTTGCTGATATTTTGACAAAGCCGTTGTCTACATCGTTGTTTTGTAAATTTAGACAGTTTTTAAAAGTTTTGAAAGTTGAGAGAATTGGGTGAGTATTAGAATATATAATGTTGTAATTCAGCTAAGCTGTGAAGTAAGTAACATAATAGGAAGTTAGGTTGTTAGCAATTGGTTAGTAGAAGTTAGTCAAGGTTTTACTTCTATAAATAAAAGTGTGGTCAAGGTTCAATGTATGTAGTTTTGATAATAATAAAATTCAGAAAATTAATTCTAAGAATTCTTCTTTTCTTTGCTATTGTTTTACGATAGAACTTTGGGTGCTTACAGGGACCTAGAACCTTTGGTTGAGTTTTGGGATCTAGGTGTAATTCTTTCACTAGATTCTTAAGTACTACTACGTCTTTTCCATATTGTTCAGCCTCAACGCTTGCACCCATCCCAGCTCCGGAGAGTTGATTTCCTGAAATGATAAATTGATTAAAATACGATTCGAAAAATATAACGGAAAACATCCCATGCAGAGCTTCGGGAAAACAAATTTAGTTACCAAATTCATAAGAATCAACTTTGTATCCCCTGGAAATAGTATACTTCACGAAATCCCTTGCATTTTGCGATTTCCAATCGCCAACCCAAAGACCCTTTTTGATTTGTGACTGGTTTCTTCAAAGAAGAGCATTCAACCCGAATGTAACCTTTACTCTTCACAATGTCACATTAATAAAGTCAATGTTTTTTCTAAGAAAAAAATGTGAATGTTTAATTCTTTTTCGAAATAGATAGAAATACCATCCAGTTTGATTGAAAAATTTATTCAGTTCGTCCCATCTTTCCATGGGAAGGCACCCCTGAGAGAATCCAAATAAACTATCTTCTTTTTTTCATGAAATTGGGGCAATTCTTAACTCCTACTCCGTACACCACTTGATCTTGCAACGACCCACCAACTTTGATTCTTAAAGAATTGAATGCTGAAAGTAATTTTAAAAATTAGTCTGAAATTGTTCTTACCAGCTTTGAACCAAGTTTAGTCCAACTCGTTCACACAACCACTCTTAAGAGATAGCTTTTAATAGTATTCGAATCGCAATATTTGCAATTTTTTTTTTGATTCTTGGTTGAATTAATGTAGAGACATGTAATATTATATACGTAGAACTCACCTTTTATTGCTTTTTTAGAACCTTCTTTTTCAAATCCTACGAAAAACATAAAATAAAAGAAAATTCAAAATTTATGTAAAAGACATTGTTCATACACACACACAATAAAAAATTCTTACCAAATTTAAAAGTCCAGCCTTTCCCCCAAGGACATTGATTGTAGTTGCATTTTTCAGTAGGCCACCAATCCAATGTAGCACATACAAAGTTATCATCTGTTTCAGCAATTGATGTTGCTCCTTGAATCACAACGTTCACATTTTGTGTCAATGAAAGCGATATCTGGGAAACAAGGATTGCTAGGCTGAATATGCATTTCAAATCCATATTCACGAAATCTAGGAAAGAGCAGGAAGAATTGATGTTAATGCAATTGTAATCCAGCATGTGTTTATATATATACGCGTGTATTAAAAGTTTGTTACAATTAGATATGAATTTAAAACATATTAGGAAATTTAATCGTGGTAAAAGCATCATTATCATTTTGTTTTAGGCAGCTTTGCAACTTATTCCTTTTCAACTACGATCGAGATAATGATTCCAACTCGTTAGTTGGCACGAAAATTTGATTTTAAAACCACTTTTGGGCCATCTACCATTTAAATTCCAAAATAAAGGCATGTATTGTTACTTGTTACTAGGGAAATTGTATTTCTAATAATATTTTAGTAAGTCTTCGAAAATTATATTATTGCAATTTGATTAAGATAAGTGCCTATCAATTAATAATATAGTTACGGTAATTAGATATATTATTTCTCACAGACAGCTTTTAAACACTCTCAAATTACTTTAACTTTTTCCTCTGTTTCCCAAACCAAATCGATACCAAAAAGTTTCTTCTCACTCAATCCAATACAGTGGTGTTCGACATTTTCATCCATACAAAGCCTCATACGGCACCATTCTAATGCTCGATTGGTAGCTATTGTTGTAAGGAAATTCCCCCAACGAAAGGAATTTCTCTCAACTACCCTCAAATTGTAGAACACAACATCGCAAGATGTTTTCAAACACTTGAATTACCTGCTCAGATTAACCATCTATTTGCGGTTGAAAAGCTGTGCTAAAATGTAACCGAGTTCCTAAAGCTTCTTGTAATTTACCCCAAAATCTTGAAGTTAATCGTAGAGCCCGATTAGATATTATACTCACAGGAACACCATATAATCTAACAATTTCCACAACGTACAACTCTATTAATCTCTCAAGCGAATAATCCATACGAACGAGAATGAGGTGGGTAGAGTTCGTTAAATGATCAACAATTACCCATATAGCGTCTTTCTTCCGAGGAGACGTCGGTAACCTTGACACGAAATCCATGGTAACCCGTTCCCATTTCCACTCGGGGATCATAATAACCTAAGTAGCCTAGATGGTACCTGATGTTTGGCTTTGACTTGTTGGCAAACCAAACATTTGGACACATATTCCTCGATTTCTTGCTTCATACCAGGAACCAGTATAATTGTTTCAAATCACCATAGAATTTGTTACTTCTAAGATGCATTGAAAAACTACTATTGTTAGCTTCTCGTAAAATATTCTGCTTAATATTTAAATTTCTCGGAACACATTCTATTTTGAAAAATACAATCCTCCATCCATACCAATTCGAAATTCAAACTCAGTTGCTTCTTTCATCTGCTTCTTTTTATTTATCAAATCTGAATCATTTTTTTGAGTTTTGCAAATCTCTTGTAGGAACACCGGTTTAGCTTTTAATTATGCTAAAATAGAACCATCATCAACTGATGATAATTGTGCATCTAAAGCTCACAAAGCAAATAAAGACTTTCGACTCAATGTATCAGCAACAGTGTTAGCCCTACGCGGGTGATAGTCAATGATCAAATCATAATCTTTCGACAGCTCTAACCCTCTACGTTGCCTCAGATTAAGCTCCTTTTGCGACATTAAATATTTTAGACTTTTATGATCCGTAAAGATATGACATTTCTCTTTGTATATGTAATGCCGCCAAATCTTCAATGCAAACAAAATCGCAGCAAATTCCAAGTTATGCGTGGGATAATTCTTCTCTTGCGATTTAAGTTGTCGTGAAGCATACGCAATAACCTTACCCTTTTGCATCAATACACAACCCAATCCATTTAACAAAGCATCACTAGAAACTACAAATTCTTTCCCAGATTATGGCTAAACTAAAACAAGAGCTTCAGTTAACATTCTCTTTAATTGCTCGAAACTCTGCTGACACTCTTCAATCTAGTTAAACTTAACATCTTTCTAAAGCAATTTCGTTAAAGGTGATGCAATTATCGAAAATCCTTTAACAAATCTTCTCTAATATCCAGCTAAACCAAGAAAACTTCTAATCTCAGTAATATTCTTCGGAGGTTTCCAATCTAACACAACGGATATTTTACCCAGGTCTACCCTGATGCCATCAACAAATACTACATGCCCTAAAAATCCCACTTCACGCAACTAAAATTCACATTTACTAAACTTTGCAATGTTCCACAAATGTTCAAAACATCTCCTTTTAAACAAAACTCAACTTTGTGCCAATGCCCTAACTATCTATCACTTTCATACTTATTGGATACCTAGGTACATGCCACACTAATTCAAAGACACAAAATCCATACTTCTCAATTCTTACCTTGTTGATGATATGTGATTTGGCAAACCATGCTCGATCACTTCTCCCATACACTTTCTGCAATCTACGCATTTGAAAACGTGTTAAGCTTCATAGGAGCTTAGTAAGTTGATAAAGGAGAAAGCGAAAGAAGATTGTATTCAAATTGTTCGATTTAAGAAAAAAGATTAGGATCAAACTTGAAAAGAAGAAATCAAACAGATTTAGGAAAACATGAAAAACAAAAAAAAATAACAAAAAAAATAAGAATAAAGAATAAATATTCAAAATAATAACTAAATAAAGAAAACAACTTGAATTTCTTATTTACATATTTGGGTGTTTTGAGTTGTTTCATTGGGTTCAATATATTTTTTTTTTTTGTTGATTTTGCTTAAATAACCTCTAAAAATTGTTTTTACCTTGAATTTTTTTTTAAAAGCATTGTTCTTAGTGGGTAAATTAATTCAAATTGATATGAAATTTTGTATACTATTTCTTCGAACCTTATTACATTGAAAAAAATAATTCCCACAAAATAAAGAAAAAATTGAAAAAAATCAAGAAAAGTCGAAAAAGATAAAAAAGATTAAAAAAACATTTGTGGGTTGAATTTCATGCCCAAAATTTCCAGATATTATATTTATCATATAAAGAGACGTCAAATTAATATTTGTGATTTTAGCACATCAGAAACACACCCCAAACTTTTACCCAAATCAAGACTATTTTCACAATTAAACCCCATAAACCCAATATATCGAATGCTACACTACAAAGCAGCCACCAAACGTTTGAAATTTTATAAAGAATCCATGCTAAATTCACGTACTTTCATAATAAACTTACAAGTCATTTAAAAACCAATTCAAAATCGACCCCTAGCTTAAAACCAACTTAATTACAACCAAAAACTTCAAACTATCACAATGGCATATTTTCTATATTTTTTATAATTACACATATTGGCCCTTAACTAGTTAGATTTCATTTCAACTGGCTCAAAACTTAAATTTCATGAGAAATAAATCAAGAAAACCCTTACATTCAAAAAGGAATTAGTGACCGAACCTTAATCATGGAGTTTCGGCAGTTACAAAGATGAAGAAGGATAAGAATAGGTTAGTGGCTTTCTTTTCATTCTTTTTTCTTCATTTAATGCATTAACTTTATTTTATTATAAAATTTAGTCAAAAGCTTAATCAATATGCTTCATGTCGTCCACCACAAATTAGAAATGGCTTTATTGCCATATAAATCATTAACATAATATTCTCCAAACATTTGACTCAATTTCTAGTAATAATTGACTTTTGCATTTTTTATGAGTTAGTCCCTAAGTCCAAAACTTGCAATTTAATTATTTTCAAACACAACTAAATTTAACCGAACTGTCTAAGCCTTCCCTACAGCCCATATTTACTTTTATTTTATAGCAAGTCATTGTACTTTTACTATTGTCGCATTTTAGTCCTTCAAGATTAAAATTACCAAAAATTACTTTACAAAATAGTTCTATTTAACAATCAAACTTAATAATTTATCATTAAACTTCAAAAACATACTAAAATAATCAATGATATAACCCACAATATTTAAAACTTTACAAATTAGTCCCTGGGTTAAGTAGATCAAGCTAAAATGAGCTTAAAAACATAAAAATTATTAAAAACGGGCAAAATATACTCACCCGATTGCAAGACCAAAGCTTGGCCGAATCTTCTTCTTCTCTCCTAGGGCAATCGATTCTTTTTATCTTACTGGAGAAGATGAATCCTTTTTCTTTGTTTTGTTTAATTTATTTACTTAATATTTTACTACTTTACCCTTTAATATACATTCAGCTTTCACTACTTTTAACCCCACTATCGTCCACTATGGGTAATGGTGGTTTATTTACAATCCAAACCCCTTTTAATTTACCTTTTAACTAATAAATCTATTTTTATATTTACAATTTAGTCCTTTTACTTAATTAATCATCCAACTGTTAAAATTTCCTAATCAAATTTTAATACGACACTAATGACCTTGTAAATATTAAATAATTAATATTTACAGCCTGACACATTGGACTTGTGGCTCCAAACCCACCATTTTTTATCATACTGGAAAACAAATTAATTAGTACGTCCTTATTTAATTAGGATTTAATTGCAATTTAACACAATCCAGAGAATTTCACATCATTTATATTATTAGGTTGTTTAAGGAGGGTCCAATTACACAATTGGTCCTTCAATTATATTAAATTTCAACTAAACAAACTTTATTTCAATTTAACCCTAAATTAATTAGGACTTAATGAATAAATAACCCAAAAGTTAGTGAGTTTAATCATGTCACCACGTTTGGACCTTTTACCATGGTTTAATCACCATTTTGGTCCCTTTAGTATTTTAAATCTATAACAATTCACTTTGCCTATTTTACAATTTAATCCTTTTACCTTAATTTACTATCAATTCACTAAAATTTCCAGATCCGACTTCAATACACCTATAATATGACTCTAAATATTTAATAAAAATATTTACGATCTTAAGTTACGAAAACGAGGTCCCAATATCTCTTTTTCATAAACCACTTGACTTTTGAATCGAACCACTTATACTAACTATTAATTCAATTAGTTAAAATTCCTCAAATCCAAATTCAATATAAAAACTATTATTAACTCATATAATTTAAATACTAATTTTACGAATTTATTCACCGGATTTTTGGTCTCAAAACCACTTCTTTTTTTACTCCACTAACAAGCGAGTTGTTACAAATTCTCTAGATTGTGGTAAATTACATTTAGATCCTGATTAATTAAAAAAGGACTAAATTGTAAATATGGAAAAAGATGGTTTTATTAGTTTAAAAAGTAAATTTATGGACTTACTTGGTAATTAAACCACCCTTATATATAGTGGAAGGTAATGAATCTAAAATAGTGGAAGTTAAATGTAACACCCTAACCCGACATAACTAGCAAACTCACATAATTGAACTCAAAATCATCATACAAATTTTTATATGAAAGTATACTTCTACCTATACATAAATAGGTAAGTATCGGTAGAACATACAATAATTAAATAGATAAAACCATAGTAGTAAACTACTGAAACTGTAAAAGTTCTACCGATATAAAGGGTCTAGATTTATCGATACCAAATTTACTTCTACCGATACCTAAAACCACAGTAAGCAGCACTACATAGACTATAGACTTCTACCGATACTTTTCTTCTAACTAGCGATACTAAAATTAACAAAGAGCAAGGTTGACAAGTCTGGCAGATTTCTATCGATACATCTACTATTTTATCGATACTACTTCCATAGTTCTACCGGTAGTCTAAACTCCTTTTATCGAAACTAAATATGTCAGTAACCAAAGTTTCAAATCCCCTATACATCTACCGATACCAAGTAACAAAATACTGATACAACACAAACTTATATAAAAAATTCAATCCCAATTTCTCTTAAGTCTAAATGTTATTCACAAAACACTACAAGCTTCCTATCTAAACACATGTATAAACATATTAAGCATGCATCATTCATAAACATGTCTTACAACCAATGCACGGGTAATAAGTTAAGAACATATTACATTTTTCAAAAATCATTCATTGTACCAAATTCACCACCCCAACATTTACATGTACATACTTCAAAAGAGGCTTTGTTTAAGTCTTAACAAAAATTATTTCCCATTAAGGTACTACCCAAAACATCCTATATACATGTCACTCTTAAACCCAAAATGACTTACTCAAAAATCTACCAAAGATGAAGATGATAATGTGCACTCTTGATTGGATCCAATCGATGCCAAGATTCCTCGAAACCTACAATCATGAAAATCAAACGTAATAAGTCATTTAAGACTTAGTAAGTTCAAAATACAAGAGATAATGTAATTAAGGTAAACTGACGATTTTAGATTAATAGTCAATTACTTATTCTTAGATCACCGGCACAAATCCTACTAGGCACACAACCTGAATACACCGGCACGAAGGCTGCTAGGCACACAGCTTGAATACACCGGCACGAAGCCTGCTAGGCACACAGCCTGAATACATCGGCACGAAGCCTGTTAGGAACATAGCCCGAATACATCGGCCCGAAGCCTGCTAGGCACATAGCCTGAATACACCGACACAAAGCCTCTTAGCCACACAACCCGAATACACTTGCGCGAAGCCAACTAGGCATACAACCTGAATATTGTGCAACCATAGTAATCCACAAAGGATTATTCGTGTCAACAACAACCATTATATTTGATAACTTATATAATCAAGTCTAACATTTATAAAATGAATTTATAAATAAGATAATGAAACGAACTTACTTGTATAATGATGATCGATATTTTACAAAGATCATTCAACTATTTTGCCCTTTCTACGTTTGTCCCCCAAAGTGTCCGTTTCTTGAACTAATGTACAAATATTTAAAGAAATTAATTTAATTTGACATATTAAATTATTCTAATACAAAAGCAATTATAGTAACTCCAAACTCTAAAATTCTTGCCCCCTTTTCGAATCATGTACTCAAAACTCCCCTTTTCAACAATTAATTAATCCTTCCATAACTCTAATTTCATTTTAACTAAATATGTAAATTAAAGACATATCATGTTTCCTTTTTGTTCCAACAACACCACAAATGATTTAATTATCCAATAAACCCTCATATGTTCATGCATTAATAATCAAACCCTTAAGTTAAAACTAACTCAAAATCATGTTATGAGACTTTCTAATTAAATCATCTCTCTCAAATCATTTTTTAACAACAGCCAAACACAAGCTCAACATGGCAATTTCACGAACTCCTTGTAACTTCGAAATCTAACTTTTAAATTGGATGAATTAAACTCCAAAACCACAATATACAAATAAATTTAATAAGAAAAACAACCAAATCACCTGCATGCAAGGCTTTGAAACACCAAACTTTGAAGCTTCCCTTCAATAGAGGTTTTCGGTTCAACCAAGATGAAATAAAGAATAATAATAATAATAATAATAATAATAATAATATCCACTAAAGATAGTGCTTTATTTTCCCTTATTTCCCTCATTACTTAACTTACCAATTTACCAATTTGGCCTTATTACAATATTTAAAATAAATTCTAACTTAAGTCAAACTACTCCACTAACTAAATAAATGCCTATATAATCTCCAAGTCCATCATCATTTCATCTCTTTAATTATTCAATGCATGTTATTTTAGGATCTTTTAAAATATGAGGCCAACCTTTCTAATTTCTCAAGTTAGTACATTATACTAATTATCACACAAACATAAAATTTTAATATATTAGATTCTTCATACGATTTTAGAAACATATTTTAAATAATAATATTAACTTACTACTTGGAATTAAATTTCCAAACTTTGCTCCTGTTACCATTGAAAAATAGGCTATTACAATTCTCCCCCTCTTAAGGACTTTTCGTCCTCGAAAATCTTACCAAGAAAAAGATTCGGGTATTTTGATCTCATGGATTCCTTTATTTTCCAAATAGCTTCTTCCCCACCATGTTTATGCCACAATACTTTAACCAACTCAACTCTTTTGTTTCTCAACTTTTTCACTTTCTTGGCCAAAATTTTGATAGGCTCCTCACCTTAGGTTAAATCGGGTTGTAATTCAATATCTTTCACTAACAATACATGTGACGGGTCTGATCTATAGCGACGAAGCATGGAAACGTGAAACACATTGTGAATTCTATCGAGCTCAGGAGGCAAAGCCAAACGATAAGCCACTGGTCCAATCTTCTCTAGAACTTCATAAGGTTCAATGAATCTAGGACTAAGTTTGCCTTTACGTCCAAAACGTAACACCTTTCTCCAAGGCGAGACTTTCAAAAAACCTTTTCACCTACAGAGTATTCAATGTCCTTACGCTTTAAATCTGCATAGGATTTCTAGCGATCAGAGGTGGCTTTCAAATTATCCCTAATGATTTTCGCCTTATCTTCCGTTTCACGAACCAAATCGACTCCACCAATATTCCTTTATTTCAATTCGGTCCAATACAATGGACTTCTGCATTTACGTCTGTATAAAGCTTCATACGGTGCCATCTTTAAGCTCGTTTAATAACTATTATTGTAGACGAACCCAACTAGTGGTAGATATTTCTCCCAACTACCTTCAAATTCAATTATGCAACAACGTAGCATATCTTCTAATACTTGAATTACCCGCTCTGACTGGCCATCAGTTTGAGGATGGAATGTTATGCTAAACTTTAACTTTGTCCCCAAAGCCACTTGAAATACGTTCCAAAATCTGGAAGTAAATCTCATATCACGATCAGAAATTATTGACGATGGAACACCATGCAATCTGACCACCTCTGACATGTACAGCTCGGCCAACTTTTCTAACAAATAATTCATTCGTACTAGAATAAAATGTGCTAACTTCATCAAGCAATCAACAACAACCCAAATGGCATCCTTTTGCTTTGGTGAAACAGGTAATCCTGATACAAAATCCATCATGATATGCTCTCATTTCCATTTCGGTATCATAATTGGTTGCAACAACCCAGATGGAACTTGATGTTCAGCTTTTACTTGCTAACATACGAGAGACTTGGATATAAATTCAGAAATTTCCTTCTTCATCTTTGGCCACCAATAAAATTGCTTTAAATCATAGTAAATCTCCGTACTACCTAAATGAATAGAGTACATACTATTGTGAGCTTTTGATAGCAACTTTTGCTTTAACTGAGCATCATTTGGCACAAACAATCTTTTACGATAATACAAATTATTATCCTCAACGATTGAGAATTCAAAAACCTGACCACCTTTCACCAATTTCCTCTTGGCTAATACATTGGAATCTACAAGTTGCAACTCATGAATATCACGCAAAAAAAAAAGGGTCTAACTTTGAGTTCCGCTAAAATAAAATTGTCATTTTCCACAAACAACCGTGCATTCATCATTCGAAGTGCAAAAAGACTTTTACGACTTAGCGTGTCAACCACTACGTTAGCTTTACCCGGGAGGTAATCAATCACAATCACATAATATGTTTACAATTCTAACCATCTTCGCTGCCTTAAATTTAATTCTTTTTGCATCATCAAATATTTCAAATTTTTATGATCTGTGAACACGTGACATTTCTCGCCATATAAATAGTGATGCCAAATTTTCAAAGCAAACACGATTGCAGCTAATTCAAGATCATGAGTAGGGTAATTCTTTTCATGAGGCTTAAGTTGTTGGGAAGCATATGCAATAACTTTTCCTTCATGCATTAATACACAACCCAAGCCACTCAAAGAGGCATCACTAAAAACGACAAATTCTTTTCCTAACTCGGGCTGGGTCAAAACCGGTGCTTTTGTCAACATACTCTTTAGTTTATTAAAACTCTCTTGACACTTCTCTGACCAATGAAAACTAACATCTTTCTGCAATAATCTCATTATAGGTAAAGCTATGATTGAAAAATTCTAAACAAATCTCCGGTAGTAACCAGCCAGTCCCAAGAAACTTCGTACCTCAAACACATTCCGTGGAGATTTCTAGTTCAAAATAGCATAAATCTTGTTCAGTTATTCTCGTATCCCTTCTCTTGAAATCACATGACCGATAAATCCCACTTCTAAAAGCCAAAACTCATATTTGCTAAACTTAGCATACAATTTCTTCTCTTATAATATTTGTAAAACAATCTTCAAGTGCTGAGCATGCTCTTCTTTATCTTTAGAATAAACCAGGATGTCATCAATAAATACAATGATAAATTGATCTAGATGTGGCTGAAATACCCGATTCATTAAATCCATAAATGCTACTGAAACATTTGTCAACCCAAAAGGCATGAATAAAAACTCGTAATGTCCGTAACGCGACCTGAATGTTGTCTTTGGTAGATCAACATCCTTAACTCGTAACTGATAGTAACCTGATCTGAGATCAATTTTCGAAAACACAGTAGCTTCTATCAACTGATTGAACAAATCATCAATTCGCGGCAATGGGTACTTGATCTTAATCGTAACTTTATTTAGTTGTCTGTAGTCAATACACAACCTCATCGATCCGTCCTTCTTCTTTACGAACAAAATAGGTGCACCCCACGGCGATATACTAAGTCTGATGAAGCCTCTGTCCAATAACTCTTGCAACTGTGCCTTAAATTCCTTAAGTTCCATTGGTGCCATTCGATAAGAGCGATCAAAATAGAAGTAGTACCGGATACAAACTCAATAGAAAATTCAACCTCTCGTTCAGGTGGTAGCCCCGGTAATTCTTCGGGAAAAACATCAGTGAACTTGCATACTGTAGGCACTTGACTCACTTCTTTCTCTGCTACCTTAATATCCAATACATAAGCTAAAAATGCATGGCAACCCTTACGAACTAATTTTTGTTGGTTCAAAGTTGAGATCAAATTTGATACACAATCAGACTTCTCTAATACAATTGAAATAATTTCATCACTCAAGCTCCTCAAATAGACCTTTCTTCATCGATAACTGACCACAACATCATAAACATTAAGCCAATCCATTCCCAAAATCACATCAAATTCATTGAATGGTAATAGCATCAAGTCAGCAGAGAAATCATAGCTTAGAATTTTCAATGGACATTGCTTACATACTAGGTCAACTACTACGCTATGACCTAAGGGATTTGTGACCTTGACAACACAATCCGTAGGCTCAACAGATAAATTCTTTTCTGATACTAATTTAGTGCATATATAAGAGTGGGTTGATCGGGATCAATTAATGCATAAAGATGAACATAAAAATAGAGAAAGTACCCGTAATAACATCAAGAGCTGAAGCTTCCTCACGCGCACGAATGGCATACATCCTGGCAGGAGCTTTAGCCTCCGACCTAATGGACACATCTCTAGAAACATTTTTATTTATCCTCGTTGCATCACTGTTCCCAATATATCTACTGATCTCTCACATTGCCATTTATTAGGTTCATTGCGATTAAGACAATCCCTTTTGAAATGATCAGGAGATCCACATATAAAACAAACTCCAATGTTAACTTTGTACACTCCAAAGTAAAATTTGCCATACAGCTTGCACTCTACCCAGTTGGTGTTTCGCACACTGCCAAAACTTGCCACTGACGGAGTTAAAGCTCTTGTGTTACATGGCTTCACGTGGCTTCTTCCTTGGTACTCAAATGGTGCATTAAATGCACTGTTTGATTCTTTTAACTTCTTTTGTGGTGACCTCGGGAAACTCTTTGTCTCGAAGAGTTTGCCAAAGTCACGAGTCCTCGCCTTATTTTTCTTTTTGCTAGAATAAATTTCTTCCATCTTCTGCGTCCGATCCGACAGTATTACTAACTTTCGAATCTCTAAAGCTCCGACTAGCATTCTAATTTCATCATTCAGTCTATCTTCGAAATGTATGCATAAGGCCTCTTCTATGGGCACAATCTCATGGGCGTACTTGCTAAGTTGAACAAAATGTTTCTCGTACTCTGCTACGGACTTGTTTCCCTACTTCAATTCAAGGAACTCTTTCTTCTTCCGCTCTAAATACCTCTTGCTCACATACTTTTTATGAAACTCAATTTTAAAGAATTCCCAATTGACCTTTGCTTTCGATACCATTGATGTTAGAGTGGACCACCAATGGAAAGCTTCTTCCTTCAATAGTGATACAGTACAACGTAAGCAATCTTTGAGAGGGCACAACATCTCATCAAGTATCCTTTGAGTATGTTCCAACCAGTACTCAGGTTTTGTAAGATCAACATCAGCATTCCTACTAAATTCCATCGCTCCACATTTTCTCACTTTATCAATAGAGATTCTACAATCATCATGGTGAGACGATCTCTATGGTCGTAAGGAAGGAGTAGGTTGGTTTGACGCGTTTACCTTTAAGTATGCGTCACAAATATCATGCATCATTTGGAGAAATGCATCCATTGCGACATTTTCGAGCCTTTGAGTTCCCCCTTCATTCTGTGTACTTTTTTCAACCGTAATTGGAGTATAACTTTCGATCTCATCAGAATCTGCTTGATTGGATCCTGACGACAACTTTTATCTAATTAAAACTTTTCAAATTGATTAAGAGTCCCCACACTATCATCGGTTTATCATCGGTTATAAAGTGGCATGTATATCTATACTTACACTTGCTACGTTCAGTCCTAGAATCGACTAAACCATATCTCTGATACCAATAAATGTGACACTCTAACTCGATATAACTAGAAAACTCACATAACTGAACTCAAAACCATCATACAAATTTTTATATGAAAGTATACTTCAACCGATACATGAACAGGTAAGTATCGATAGAACATATAATAATTAAATAGATTAAAATATAGTAGTAAACTACCAGAATTGTAAAAGTTCTACTAATACAAAGGGTCTAGATCTACCAATACCAAATTTACTTCTACTGATACCTAAAACCACAATAAGCAGCACTACCTAGCCCATAGACTTCTACCGATACTTTTATTCTAACTACCGATACTAAAATTAATAGAGAGCAAGGTTGACAAGTCCGACATATTTCTACCGATACATCTACTATTCTATCGGTACTACTTTCATAGTTCTATTGGTAGTCTACATTCCTTCGACCGAAACTAAATATGTCAGTAATCAAAGTTTCAAAGCCCCTGCACTTCTACCTATACTAAGTAACAAAGGACCGATACAACACAAACTTATATAAAAAATTCAATCCCAATTTCTCTCAAGTCTAAGTGCTATTCACAAAACTCTACAAGTTTCTTATCTAAACACATGTATAAACATATTAAGCATGCATCATTCATAAACATATCTTACAACCAAGGCACAGGTAATAAGTTAAGAACATACCACATTTTTCCAAAATCATTCATTGTACCAAATTCATCACCCCAACGTTTACATGTACATACTTCAAAAGAGGTTTTGTTTAAGTCTTAACAAAAACTATTTCCCATTAAGGTACTACCCAAAACATCCTATATACATGTCACTCTTAAACCCAAAACGAGTTACTCAAAAATCTACCGAAGATGAAGATGATAGTGTGCACTCTTAACTAGATCCAATCGATGCCAAGATTCCTCGAGACCTACAATCATGAAAATCAAAAGTGATAAGTCATTTAAGACTTAGTAAGTTCGAAATATAAGAGATAATGTAATTAAGGTAAATTGACAATTTTAGATTAACAGTCAATCACTTATTCTTGGATCACTGGCATAAAGCCTGCTAGGCACATAACCCGAATACATTAGTACGAAGCCTGTTAGGCACATAGTCTGAATGCACTGGCACGAAGCCTGCTAAGCATATAGCCCAAATACACCGGCATGAAGCCTGCTAGGCACATAGCCTGAATACATCGACACAAAGCCTGCTAGGAACATAGCTCGAATACACCGGCACGAAGCTTGCAAGACACATAGCCTGAATACACCGGCACAAAGCCTCTTAGCCACACAGCCCGAATACACTTGCGCGAAGTCTACTAGGCATACAGCCTGAATATTGTGCAACCATAGTAATCCACAAAGGATTATTCGTGTCAACAACAACCATTATATTTGATAACTTATATAATCAAGTCTAACATTATAAAATGAATTTATAAATACGATAATGAAACGAACTTACTTGTATAATGATGATCGATATTTTACAAAGATCATTCAACTATTTTTCTCTTTCTACGTTTGTCCCCCAAAGTGTCCGTTTCTTGATCTAATGTACAAATATTTAAAGAAATTAATTTAACTTGACATATTAAATTATTCTAATACAAAAGCAATTATAGTAACTCCAAACTCTAAAATTCTTGCCCATTTTTTGAATCATGTACTCAAAACTCCCCTTTTCAACAATTAATTAATCCTTCCATAACTCTAATTTCATTCTAACTAAATATGTAAATTAAAGACATATCATGTTTCCTTTTTGTTCCAACAACACCACAAATGATTTAATTATCCAATAAACCCTCATATGTTCATGCATTAATAATCAAACCCTTAAGTTAAAACTAACTCAAAATCATGTTATGAGACTTTCTAATTAAATCATCTCTCTCAAATCATTTTTTAACAACAGCCAAACACAAGCTCAACATGGCAATTTCACGAACTCTTTGTTACTTTGAAATCTAACCTTTAAATCGGATGAATTAAACTCCAAAACCACAATATACAAATAAATTTAAAAAGAAAAACAACCAAATCACCTACATGCAGGGCTTTGAAACACCAAACTTTGAAGCTTCCCTTCAATGGAGGTTTTCGGTTCAACCAAGATGAAATAAATAAATACTAATAATAATAATAATAATAATAATAATAATAATAATAATAATAAAAAAAAAATACCCACTAAAGATAGTGCTTTATTTTCCCTTATTTCACTCATTACTTTACTTACCAATTTACCAATTTGGCCTTATTACAATATTTACAATAAATTCTAACTTAAGTCAAACTACTCCACTAACTAAATAATGCTTATATAATCTCCAAGTCCATCGTCATTTCATCTCTTTAATTATTCAATACATGTTATTTTAAGATCTTTTAACATATGAGGCCAACCTTTCTAATTTCTCAAGTTAGTACATTATACTAATTATCACACAACCATAAAATTTTAATATATTAGATGCTTCATACGATCTTATAAACATATTTTAAATAATAAATTAACTTACTACTTAGAATTAAATTTCCAAACTTTGCTCCCGTTACCACTGAAAAATAGGCTATTACATTAAATGTATATTAAAAGGGTAAATTAGTAAATAAATACATAAACCTTAAATAAAAAAAATAAAAAAAATAGAATCATCTTCAAAAACAAGTTTCTCCACTAAAAATTGAAGAAGAAAACCTCCATTAGAGAACTTGTAGGTTTGGCTAAACAAAAGTAGATGCTTGGAGGTAATTTTCCCATCTGTTTCTTGTAATTTTTATGCTTTCGAGTTCGTTTCAACTTGATCTAGCTAATTCAAAGATTAATTTGTAAAACCGTCATATGTTTTCGATTATTCCATTGATAAGTTTGATTTATTCTTGAAGTTTTATGAAATATTATTAAGTTTGGTTGCTAAATAAGACTGTTTTGTAAAGTAGTTTTTGGTAATTTTGATGTTTAAGGACTAAAATGTGGAAATAGCAAAATTACATGTGCATGTGGTGTAATAACAGTAAATATGGGTTGTAATAAGGTCCCAAGCAATTCTTCTAAGCTTGAATTTGGTTGAAAATGGTTAAATTGCAAGTTTTTATCTTAAGAACTAAATTTCATAAAAGTAAACTATTGGGGGCAATTTTGTAAAAATGGCCAAAAGAACTTAATTGCTTAAAATAATAATTTTACTGTTGGAATTAGTTAATTGAATGAAGTTATTATTCTAAATCAAGAATGGGTAGAAAATCGAGGCTAAAAAAGTTGTTGAACGGTTAATGTACTTTCGTCATCGATGCAGTTTAGTCAGGTAAGTTCGTTTAGTTTAATTTTAATACATTTTTAAATGTAATATAGAAACTCAATTGTATAATGTTAGGTTATATTGATGCATGTAATTGAAAATGGAAATAATGAACTGATATGACATCGATCACTGATTTAGATATTCTGAGTCGATGAATGTTTGGTTGTTGAGGAAATGCTTGAATATGTAAATTGAGATAGTGAAATATGTATGAACTGCTCTTTTATGGATTGTTATGAACCGATGAATGTCGGATAGAGTATGATTGGCATGTCAATAGGTTATGTTGCATGTGGTACGGGGTTGATGAGAGCAGTAGAGATGAGCACAGTAGATTCTCTGTTCACTGGATATGTCGAGGTCCTACATTTGTTGTGGAATAACAAGATATATTATAGTATTATTGGTGTGTTGGATGGACTAGCTCATACGAGCATTTGGTGTGCTAGATAGATTGGCTCATATGAGCATCTGGTGTGTTGGATGGTTAACCGTATACTCTTATTCACTTATTGTTCATCGGACTATGTGTTATTGATCTCTGATTGTTATTGAAATATGAAAATGAATTTGAATTATTTTATTGAACATTACTCACCTATTGTGAACTGTGATTGACAAGAATTCTGAAAATAACCTTGTGACGGGAACTATTATTTAATCTTATTATTTGAATTATTATGTTTAATTTAGTAAGATTTATCATTTAATCGAAAAACTTACTAAGCTTTACGTAAGCTTACTTGTGTATTATCCTTTTCCTTGTAGATTACGTTTTGTGGAACGGAGAGATCAGATCAACTCGAAGAATCACACTATCCCGAGGGCCTCTTTGGTAGATGTTGCAAACTAGTTGGCTTATATGGCATGTAATAGGGACAATTAATTATGTTTATAATATGCCATAGCTATGCACATGGTATTTGGTATGCTTGTATGTTGTGGATTAAGGACTTCACATGATATACTAGTTTAAATCCTAGGTTAAGTATAAGTGAATGATCATGATATGGTAATGTTTGGCTTGAAATTGAGTATGGTGTTTGAGGTCAAATGTAAGCCAATTCATGTGTGTTTGTGTGGTTTGTATATTGGTTTAAGGAATGAATTATGTAAGTGCTGATATGGTGGATCTTGGATGACACATTGATTAGGTCTTAGGGGTTATATTGAACATGTTTTAGTAACTCTTGATGTGTTCTGTGGGTCTTATGATAATATGTTATATGTTGGTTTAGGTACCTATGCATTTGGATGGAAAATAAACATGATTTAGGTAACTTTTGGGCATACACGGGCTATCACACGATTGTGTATCACACACGAGCAACCCATACGGGTGTATGCCCCAAATGTGTTAGGTGCAGAGTTCACACGAGCTAAGACACGAGCGTCTGGCCAAATTTAATGAGTTACACGGGTGGACACACGAGCATGTGAAGTAGCCACACGACCATGTGGAGAGCCACCTAGGCTGGGCTCTGTCACACGGCCTGGACACACAGCCATGTGATCTCTAAAGTGGAAATTTTCAGTTTTTCTTGAAATATTCTGATTTATTTCCATTTGGTCCCTAATTGTTCCTAAACTATTTTTAAGGCCTCGTAGGCTTGATTTAAGGTCATTAAAGGTATGTTTTGTTCTATTATGATTTATATATATGAATTTGTTGAATTAATTTGATAATTGGATGATATTTATTATGAAATGTTTTGAATTGTACAGTAATACTTCGTAACCCTATTTTGGTGATGAAAATGAGATATGAGTGTTACATTTAGTGGTATTAGAGCTACGACTTAGTCGATTCTCGGGTTGAACGTAGTGTGAATGAAGTCTAGAAATTACATGTCATATAAACCTATGATAGTATGATATTGATTGATCCGATCTAACCTTTGTTTTATTGTAGATTTTAAAGATGTCATCTAAATCTGATTGTGATGAAATTAATGAAGTTAACAGTAATATTATGACTATTGATTCTAGTGCAAGTCATAGTATAATGTTTTCACAAATGTGTAAAAATGAGGTTAATAATATTTTCTTACAATTTTAATTAGTGTAAAAGAATCTAATAATGCCGACCTTAATGAGGTAAATGGTAATATTCTGACTTTTAAATAGGAGGTAAGTTATAGTTTATCGGTTTTGTAAATGTCTGATAATGAAGTCAAAATGTCTTTTTGATTTAATGAGTTAGTGGTTCACAAAACTGGTGTGAGCGAATTCAGTGGCCTTACAACCTCTACCTCTTGATATTAGGGATGAGCAAAACTCGATTTGACTCGAAAAAATTTTGAATTTTGAGTTAAACAAATCGAGTTGTTTGAGTTAATTGAGTTATTCGAGTCAACTCAATTTTTTTCGAATTTCGAGTTCGAATCGAGTTAAGTTTTCGAATTTGAATAACTCGAATAATTCGAATAAATCGAATATCAAACAATAATGTTTTACATTTATACCCCAAAGCCCCAAACCTTTTTACTTTTCCCCAAAAACTTTTACTCTTTCTTACTTTTCTCCCAAAACTTTTACCCCCTCATCTACCTCAAACCCATTTCCTTCCATTTTTTTTAATATTTTTCCCTCCAAAATTTTACTCCCCATTTATTTTCCCTAAAAACCCTCAAAACTTTTTATTTTCCCTCAAAATTTTTATTTCCTCTATTTTCCCTTAAAACTTTTATTCTCCTCCCATCCCACCCTCCATTTACCCCAAACTCATCCCCTCCCCCCCAATTTTTTTTGAATATTTTCTATCTAAATTTTTATTTTCTTATTTACTTTCCCTCAAAATTTTACTCCCCAAAACCTCCAAAACTTTTTATTTTCCCCCTAAACTTTTACTTCTCACCCTTTACCCTCAAATAAAAAATCAAAACCATCCAAAAAATCTCAAACCTAAATGTAATAATTTTATTTATATCTACTATTTATATTATTAAATTAAAATTCACATTTTGTACTATTTATATTATTGAATTTTTTTAATCATATTGAATATTTATATTAAAATTGAATTATTAATGATACCATAAAATATTCATGTTAAAATTTTATGTTAGTATCAATTTCACATTTTATCCTTAAAATAACTTTTATTAAAAAATTCACATTTTTACATTTAATATATTTTTTAATTTCAAAATACATAGTGACAATAATTAAAAGATAATTGAAGCAACTAAGCAAGCAAAGAAGCTAACCGTATATAAAAGATTAAAAAATAAATTATGAGGTGATGAAAGTTAATAATAAATTTAATTATGGTTGACAAATTTGATTAAAGTGGGTGACAATGGTTACAATGACTCAAAGTTATTATTTTTAAATTTAACTCGAACAAATATATTTGATTCGATTCGAATTTCATCACACTTGACTCGATTCGAGACAATTTTAAATCGAGTTAGGATTATAAAATGCGATTCATCAACTTGATTAACTCGAAATTTTTTCATTCGATTCGATCGAACGCGCACCCTTACTTGATATGCTCCATATGGCATCCTTGGGTCCTCAACAAATTGAAATAGTTCGATGGCTTTCGATTAATTAATTAGAAGGTATGATATTGAAGAATTCAGTGGTAAAACAGGTGATGATTCGACTAGGACTGGGTATTGGTTTGAATGTATCTAGAGAATTTGATGATATGGCTTGTTTCCTTGATGATCATCTTAGACGTATTGTGTTTTGGAAAAGGTAAGGTTTATAACTGTTGGTCAACATTAACAACGGTTGTGTCAAGAGATAAGGTTAACTGGGATTTCTTCATTTCTAAGGCAAAGTTTTTTCTCCAAGTCGAGCCACGTCAAGTTGGCCACCCATGACAAGACTACTCCATATTTATCACTCCCACGAAACCAAATCTTTTTCCTTCGCAATTCCTTTTTTGAGTAGAGAACATATTCACCACTTTGTATCACGAGCCGCGGATCAAAGCCCGTGACGAATGTATAAAGAGCACTCATGGAAGTTAATTGATTAAATGATATTCATTTGACTCACTTAAACTGGCCTGATTTGTGAAACATGTGGAGAAACAAATCTACTTGAAGTCTTGATGGCCTAGTAAACATTTAAGAAAAATTAGGACTACCTTGGTAAATATGAAAAGTAATATTAGAATATTTGTAATTTGATAAGATTTGATTTTGTAATATTAAAGGATTGAGTCAATCCCTTAAGAATCTCAATTGTAGATAGGCTTTAATATTGACCATCCATGTAACTCAATATGTACCATTGGTTTTATGGAAGCTCAACTATAAATAGAGGTTTTCCCCTTATTTATAATCATCTCATTCTTTGTATTATTTCTTTAGTAGTAAAATATTTCGAGAGTATATACTCAAACACTTGATGTGTTTTGGTTTCTTATGTCTTTTTTGTTCTTTCGTTAAAACGTTGTTTCCGCTTTAATATAGGTGAATTGGAGAATTTTTAACGATAATTCTTATTTTGTGAGAGTTAAGTTGACTTAGACGAATTTTAATTCAAAAAATCACCTAAAATCGCACGAATTAGAAAATAAAGTTTTGGCCCTGTGAAATTTGCATGATGTTCACAAATCATTCAAAAACATCGCCAGTTCGGCATATTGTCAAAGTAGTCTGTGTACATGCTTCTATTTCTCAACGTCATTTTACTTGCTATTATTTTTTTTGTGAATTATAAAGGGAGGACAAAGCCCTAACAACAACGCACTGGTGCGATTCGAACCCAGACCATACTTGAAGAAATAAATACTCTTAACCATCGGATTAACACACGGGATCGACAAATGATGAATAACAACAAAGAAACTTTTAAGCATGTATCGATTAAATAAAAAAGAACTAACTCATTAATAAGTGATATTATATGGTTAATAATTGGTGCACAGTTTGATAATGTATTAAATATACATTTTAAAAGAAAAATGAAAGTTTGTTACAATCATACGTGTATTTTATTGAGATAAGATCTTTCCAAGGGATTATTTGCAAGTGTCGTACATCTTTTTCCTCTTTCCACACATATATGGGATGTGCATTGCGTGTTGTTCATCAATGATCTGCCTATTTTGGTTTCATTCTTTTCATCATTTGTATTTTTGTGCTGTCAGCGCATTGGCAACCTAATGGAAAAACTCAATCACCTTAAATATTCCATCGCTTCTCTCTCTCAAATCAAGTTAACTTCTTTTCCCTTATCTGCACTTAACTATTGAGTGCATTTGCGAGCTCAATTGAAGCCGCGAGCTCAACCAATAATGTGAGCTCATCAAAAGATACAAGATCAACCCCAGTTGTTGGCTAAATCAAGAGCGAGTTGTTATGGGATTTGATAAACTATTTGAAGGGTTCGCATATGTTACTATTGATGTTTTATTTAAATCTGCTTGTTTAAATTAACGTGGTGAAACAAATAAAATTAGTATTGAAATGATATTGTTAGGTGCTGATTTACCTAATTTATTTATGTACAAGATTTACTTTTACTAGAAAATTTGGTAGGATTAATTGATTACTTTTAACCTTCTCACCTATATATTGTATTTTATTGAATGAAAATCAGAGGAGAATTTGATAGCAGTTGAAAATCTTCTAAATATAAATTTTAAAAGAAAAATGAAAGTTTGTTACAATCATATGTTTATTTTACTGAGATAAAGATATTTTCAAAGGGACATCTCTTCCTCTCTTATTATTTTCATCATTTGTGAAGTGATATTTCAATTGAGATAACAGAGCAACTTCAGACTCGTAAATTGGTGCCGTCAGCGCATTGGCAACCTAATGGAGAAACTCAACAACCTCAAATCTTCCATGGCTTCTCTCTCTCAAATCAAGTTAACCCTTTTTCTTTTCTCTTATCTGCACTTAACTATTGTATAACCAAACATGAATAATACCAATCTTTGATTCCCTCGCAGCGGAGATGACAAAAGCGGATTCATCAACCTTGTCTCTCGCCATCTCAAGTATTATGATTTCTCTTCTTTCTCTTTTAATTTCTACTTATGTAAGCTGATTTTGAAAATCTCATAAAAAGTGAAGAAGAACCACAGATAGAATGGAGTAAGGTCGAAATACCGACTGAATATGAGATGATTGTTCCTTATCAAATATTACCTCCATTTCCCGATGGTAAACAACTTACATCATTTCATCCCCTCTTTGATTTGATCTCAATCTCAATCTCAATCTCAACTGTGTTTGAATTTAAAAGCAGATGCAACTGAAGCTAGTAGGCTTTTGGACAAACTTGTTGTCTTAAGGCTTAATGGAGACCTGGGGACAGCTATGGGAAGTGATAGTCCTAAGTATGCTCATGCTTTTCTTCTTCATCATCCACTACTACATATTTTAATTTATATATTTGTTAATCAAAATCATAACAGATCTCTCATTGAAGTTCGCCATAACTACAGCTTCATTGAGCTAGTTGTTATTCAGATTGAGGTCATGTTCTTCCCTCCCCTCCCCTCCCCTCATAAGTTGTAATTTTCTTTTCTTTTTTGATATAGTCCAATGGATGTAACAGTTTGCTTTTGTTTTGTATTTGCTTTTGTTCAGAATTTAAATTGGAAATATGGATGTAATGTTCCCTTGGTTCTGCTGAACTCATTCAATACCCATGTAGAAACATTGAAGGTTTCTTCTTTTATATAATTTCTCTTCTTTTCTCTTCTTTTCTTCATATAACTCTTAGACAATGCAGCATGTCGATAAGTGGGTCCATTCAAACATCCAGATCTATAATCTTCTTCAGGTTGGTGATATCAATTTTCTTGTATTGTTTTTCTCTTTATTTCTCTCCTCATTTATTGTCCTTGCATAGAGCCAATATCCTTGTATAGCTGCTGAAGATTTCACTCCATTGCCATGCAAAGGCGAGACTGGCAAGGATGGATGGTAAAAACATTTTTAATCTACTTGTTTTTCACTCAATTATTGGTAAAATTGTTTTTAATCTCCTAGTCCCATTCCATAACATACAGCTACAGTATCAGCTGGGAATCACATATGGATTTTATGTTACTCTTATAGTTTAAGCCATTCAAAATATGTTGAAGAAGGTCAGAGTTTTTGAGAATCAAGTACACTATCAAGTGAAATGGTGATCTCTAAGGTTTTTGCATGGTCTTAGTTTGTGGATGAAGTTGTAAGATAGCTCACAATGACAAGATTTCTCTATTCCATCTCTTTTAGTCATCTTCATTTCCTGTAATGATTATGGTTTAGAGAACTACTATCGGGTCTTCTCTTTTGATTATATTTATTTATCTACTTTCTTCATGAAGGTATTCTCCTGGTCATGGTGAAGTGTTCCAATGTCTAAGGAATAGTGGCATGCTTGATGAATTCATAGCACAGGTTATGCTTTTTTCTATTTTCTGTAAAAAACTAGAAATTCTAGTTGGTAATTCATTTAAGTCCATTTGCAGGAAAAGGAGATATTGTTTTTTGCGGACATAGACAACTTAGGTGCTCTCCTCGACTTCAGTATCCCTGTTCTGATTTCTAATGAACTCATAATTCTAATGGCTATGTTCACACACGTACACATGTAGTCCTTGACTGGTAATAGCAATCTTAAACCATATGGTCGAAAACCAGATCGAATTCTGTATGGAGGTAAAGGAAGAAGCTGTTGTTACCCCTTTCTTTTTTCTTTTTGCTCCATGATTATATTTTCATGTATTTGTGTAGCTTACACCCAAAACCCCACATGACGAAATGACTGGTACTCTTATTTCATACGAACGAAAGCTCCAGGTAAGAAATGAATTCTCATTTTCTTTTAGAATTCAACTTGTTATTGTTAATCTGAAAAATGTTATCCGTGTATTAACCTAATGGTTAAGAGTATCTATTACCTCAAATGTGATTTGGGTTCAAATAATTAAGTTGTTATTGTTAAGATTTTATTCTTTCCTTGTAATTAAAAAAAATAGTGATACATTGACTAAACTCTTTTATTTATATTATTTAGTTCATTCAAAGAGCACAAGTTCCTGACAAACATGTAAGTCATCTATTTCTCCACCTTCAGCTTCTTTATTTGTTCTTTTCCTTTATATTTTTTCATTTCAACTGGGCATTACTTTAATTAGAAAATAACTAAAATATTTTTTTATGAAATAATAAATATAAGTATGAGGGCTTTTTTATCTATTTTAATTTTATATTTATATCAATTAATTTAAAATTAAAATAAACACGAAAAACCATAAACTTCAAAGTATGAATAGGTAACTAAATCTTTTAAATACATCACTTAACAACAAAGTAATAATTAAAAATTTTCTCGAATGAATCAAATTCGATATTAAATCTACAAATATGAAGATCAATCTTTTCAAATATATCATTTAAACTTAAAATAAAATAATCAACAAACTTATTTTTATTCATAAATTTTAATTTATTTAGATGCAAAATAAACACAAAATAAGTGCTTACATAAAATTAATAAAAATATAATGAAAAGAATATGAATACATAGATGAACATATACAAATATTTAGAAATAAAACTTAGCAAGTAAAATATCACATAAAACTATAATAATAATTTTTATATTATTTTCAATAGTAAAATATATAAATATTAACACAATCTCAAATAAAAAAAATCACACACACCAATAGATATGACAAATGTTTATTAGATTATATTTTTCTTTTTTAAAAATAATTTTTATTTTTATTTTTTAAAAATTAAAAAATACATTTGGTAAATAAAGAACTGATTTCAATAATGAAAACATAACAACAACTTTGAACCCTTTTTCCTATGATATAAATATGTGAAAAACATAAATAATAAATTTGTCCTTGTTTAAATTTTTTTTTTAATTTGATTTTTATTTTATTTTGAATTAAAATTGAATATTAATTTTTAAAAGGAATCGAATCATTTTTTCTTAACAAAAATTTTGATTAAAACATTAAATTTTCAAACGATGTTGATGTGACAATTCAAATGACAATTCATATATATTTCATGTTGACATAATAATATTTATTTATATGTCACATCAACCGTTAATCTTTACATTTTTACAAAAGGAAAACTCAAATTGAAAGGATAATAAATAAGAGTGTGAAATTTTTCAATGAAAATCAACTGCATGAGCTTTTTTGTCCATAACAAAACTCTTTAACACGTTTGCATAGGAAAGAATATATTTGTTAATAATGAAATATTATAATTGTTTCCTTATATTTCACCAAAAGAATGTTTTTTTATATTTTTTTTAAAGGCATAATGTTAAATTTAACTTTTTTATATTTATATTTTTGTCAATTTAATTTTTATAATTATTATTTTTTGTTAAATTTAACTCTCAACCTTAAAAAAAATTTAAATTACATTTTTTAATAAAAATGCTAATTAAAACATTAAATTTTTTAACGATATTGGAGTGGCAACTTGCGTGACAGTCACACGTACTTAATGCTAACATAATACTATTTATTTTATATGATATACCAAAAATAATTTGAAATTTATAAAAATATTCAAAGAAAATTAAGAAAAATTAAAATTTTAAAAAATAAAAGTTCATAAAAATTTTAAAAAAAAAACATGAAATAAATATAAATTGCTATACGAGTTTTTTTTTTTTTTTAAATTACAATTATAAATATAATCGTTCAAGAAATTACTAAATATATCGAGATAGCACCCACCCACAAATGGTGAAATTGACACATAGAATAAATATAAGAGAGGATCCACATATTGTATTTACGCAACTTGAAATAGTAAAGCTACGTTTGGTTTCAAGAAATATAGGCTATTTTCGATTTCGTTTTCCTTTTCTTAGAAAATGAAAAACATTGAAAAAATATGTTTGACTGGAAATTTAAAATTATGGTTTTTAGAAAATGAAAATATGTGAAAACTAGAAAATAGAAAATTTATTTTCATTATTTTCACTAAAATATTTTGTAAAACTGAAAAATTTGAAAATAATGATTTTTTTTTAACTTTAAATGAATTCACTTTGGTTTAAACCCATATAAAGGAAAAAAAATATTTTTTTCAACAGTTTTTATTACCTTGATTGGAATCCTTTTAAATGTGGAATTTTTTTTTGCATAGGCATAATTATTAGTCGTTAATGTTTTGTTAATTTAGTAAATTTTTTTAGTTAAATTTGACTCTCAACTTTTTAAAAATAGTTGAATTTGACCATTAATTTTTTAAATTTCAGATAAATTGTTGTTTTTTTTAATGAAAATACTAACTAAAACATTAAATTTTTAAATATGGTAGTCCACATGGAAATTACGTGTACTTCAGGCTAAGTTTTGAATTTTTTTATAATTTTATAATTTTGATTTTTTATTTTTAAATATTTTATAAAATTTAAATTATTTTTTGATGTGATATAAAAAACACAAAATGCTATGTTAGCCAGAAGTACAGGTAGACTAATGTTGTCATGCTAAAGTTTTAGTTAACATTTCATTTAAAAATAGTAATTGACTATTTTTAAAAAGTTAATGGTCAATTTTAATTGAGAAAAAAATAATGATCAAATTGATAAAAGATGTAAATATTGAGAGCTAAATCTATCGTTATACCATATAAAAAACATATATGCATGTGACAAAGTTTGAACCCTAGACACCTTAATTTTCACCCCTTTCAATTTATCATTCAAACCAAAGCCATATATATTTTTTTAACAATCTTATTATAGGTTCTAATAATATTTGTTTTTTTTGACACAATGATTAAAACTACTTATAGTCTCTCTCCAATCCATAAATAGGAGGAACTCTTATTTTTTATGAAGAGAAAATGAATTTTTTTTATCGAAGGATAAAAAAAATGGGTCCGGATCTCCCATGGGAATGATTTGAAAGATCAAAAACCAAAAATAGTGGTATTTGCTAGCAACAACATAATGGAGGCAATCAATCAAGATAGATTGATCCGAAATTTGATTCAAATCCAATATAGCACCTATGGGTACATAAGAAATGTATTGACCCGATTCTTTTTAATGAATCGATCCGATCACAACTTCAAGTATGGAATTCAAAGGGATCAAATAGGAAATGATACTTTGAATCATAGAACTATGATGAAATATACGATCAACCAACATTTATCGAATTTGAAAAAGAGTCAGAAGAAATGGTTCGATCCTCTTATTTTGATTTCTCGGACCGAGAGATCCATGAATCAGGATCCTAATGCATATAGATACAAATGGTCCAACGAGAGCAAGAATTTCCAGGAGCATTTGGAACATTTCGTTTCTGAGTAGAAGAGCCGTTTTCGAGTAGTGTTCGATCAATTACGTATTAATCAATATTCGATTGATTGGTCTGAGGTTATCGACAAAAAAGATTTGTCTAAATCACTTCTTTTTTTGTCCAAGTTGCTTCTCTTTTTGTCCAAGTTGCTTCTCTTTTTGTCTAACTCACTCCCTTTTTTCTTTGAGTTTTGGGAATATCCCCATTCATAGGTTGAGATCCACATCTATGAATTGAAAGGTCCAAATGATCAACTTTGCAATCAGTTGTTAGAATCGATAGGTCTTCAAATCGTTCATTTGAAAAAATTGAAACCTTTCTTATTGGATGATCATAATACTTCTCAAAAACCGAAATTCTTGATCAATGAAGAAACAATATCACCATCTTTGGTCAATAAGATACCAAAGTGGATGATTGACTCATTCCATATTAGAAATAATCGCAGGAAATCTTATGATAACATGTATTCTTATTTCTCAATGATATCCTATGATCAAGACAATTGAAAAATGAGTGACAAAAAAAGACAAAATAGTTATCATGTTTAGTTCTTTAGTTCTTAAGGAGCGCAAAAGAAAGGATAAGCATTTTAACGCACTCGATCTCACGCCTTCCTGTATTGGTAACAATATTCATGCTATTCGAATTAAGACTCAATCGACAACCAAAGTCATATTAAATTGCATGTCCGTGTTTAATAAATTTATTATATAATTATTTTTTAAAATTGTAGATGTATCGTTGAATGGTTAGGATTTAATTATTCATACCTTATTTCACTTTTTGCCGCTGGGTTGAGTTAAAATACTGTAGTTTTACGGTTCTTTCGGATGGATGTTTACATCCAACAAAGTGTTCTTAATTTTTTTTTTTTATCTCACACTGCACTATCTAATCTATCACCAACACCATTTTTTCATCAAAAAATTGTCTTATCACATTTGAATAATTCGTTGTGCATTACTGTTATACATTAAAACATTGAGGTTGACATGATTATCACTTTGTAACAGGTCAAGGAATTCGATTCAGCGGAAAAACTTAAACTTTTCCACACAAATACCATGTAAGAAGACGCTTCCTACCTGCATCTCAGTTTAGAACTAATGGTTTACGATACAGGTGGATGAACCTGAACGCAATCGAAAGGCTTACGGACGCCGATGCACTTAACTTGCACATCTTTCAAAATCCAAAGGTTTCTATCTTTTCCTTTTCTACACATGCTGCTTCAAATAGACTTATGAGTTCCAAATAATTGTAGGAGGTCGATGGAACCAAAGTTGTTCAACTTCAAACACTGACTGGTGATGCAATCAAGGTACAATTTGCACCGGTTAATGGATTAAAATCTTGAAAAAAGAGAGGCCTAACTGTGTTATTTGCATGTGTGAACAAGCTCTTTGATCGTGCTATTGGTATTGACGTACCGCGAGCACGATACCTTCCCCTGAGGACGACGGCAGATTTGTTTCTTTATCTGGTTATTTTCTCTGCACCCATGAATGACCATATCAAACTCTTTCAACATGGCCTCATATAAATTTTGCTTTTGCAGTGTGACATTTATACCTTAGTTGGCTATGTTTTCAAGAGAAAATCTAAAGCAAAGCCTCTAGACCCAATCATTGAATTTGGACCTGAATTCTTTAAGGTTCCTATCTTACTTCAAATATAGATCAATGCAATTCTCATCATGATCCTGACATTTAGTTTTCTCAATAGCCGAGTGACTTCTTAAGTCGATTCAAGACAATGCCGAGCATCATTGAACTTGATAGCCTTAAAGTAACTGGGGATGTATGGTTTGGATGTAGAGTTGTTCTCAAGGTATTTTATGGATGCTCTTAGCTTGAAGCATGCATATCATGTAAAAATTTACAGCAGACATAGGTTATCATGCTTCAATGTTTTTCCAGGGTAAAGTGAGTATTGCTGCAAAACCTGGGGAAAAGTTGCAGATTCCTGATAAGAAAGTAATTGAAGATAAGGTAAAGACGTCATTAGAATATAAACACAATGGGGTTGGTTTGGTTTGTTTTTTGTAATTGAGAGTGATTTTTAACTGTAGGAAATTAAAGGCCCCGAAGATCTCTGAGAGTTCACTGCCAGAGTGAATAAAAAACAATAATAGAGTAAGTTTGTTTACATGCAAAAGATTTTAGGAAAAATGTTTTTTAAATTGTTTTGTATTTGTTTCACGGAGAATATCTTCATCAACTAAAACTAACTTACAAGTCAACGTAATTAAACATTGCCATCACTATATTTTCAGTCGCTTTTGCTAGATTTAAGCTAAATTTAATCTCTCAGTTCTAGTGAATGAAGTAATTAATTGATTCCTACACAAATATTTCATTTTATTTAACAAGTCACACAAAATTAGGTGTTAATTAATTAAGTAATTACTTAATAACCACAACTCATTGAGTAGACTTCTCAAATCAAGAATATAATCCATCAATATTAAAAAAAAAATCAACCATAATAAGAAATGTGAGTCATTGGGATTTAAGAAAATAAATTATAAAAATGTGGAGACTGAAATTTTGAAGCAATCGGAATTCATCTTTTGTCATTATTTATTTCTAATTAAATTAATAAAAATAAAAGGTTAATATGCAAATTTACCACCATATTTTAAGTAAAAATTAAAATTTGTTATTATACTTCACTTTGATTGGTATTTGTCATTTTTTATATGAAGTGTGGGGTGTACCTCGTATTCTTATCTCAATTAAACTCTGATTATTTTAAGGATATTTTAGTATGATTATAACTCTAATCTTAGTTTTTTTTAAGAGGCCTTTTATCCTTTTTTTTTTTAGGTTAATAAGAAAAGGATTTTTTTTTGGGACGACAATATGTAATCGCATTTGAGTTTTGGTATGAGTTTCGTGATAATTATAGATAATATTTTGTATCCTTTTAGTGAGTGTCTTATGAGATTTAGGGTTTTGTTTACCGATTTATTTTTTGAAATTTTGAGCTTTATATTTGAGGTTTTGGGTAATGTGCTTTTAGTACTTTTAGGTTTATATTCTTCATATTATACTCTCGTTTGTTTGCTCATTTATTTGTTCATGATTTTTCCTTTTTGAGAAGTTTTCACGTAAAATATTTGTGTTTGTTCTTCTCTACTTTCACTATTTCATTGTTTATGCTGGTCGATCTCTATCATGAACTAAAGATAAATTTACTACTATACTCTAACTCTATTTTGAATTTTATTGCTCTGCTTTTATTTGATTAAATTTCGCCACCAAAATTAAATTTTTAGTTGAAATTTGCTATTCAATCTTAATTTAAAAGAACTTGAAGACAAAATTTAATATTTTTTTACATTTAAATTAACAATAATCTAATTAGTAAATATTAAAATTTTAAAAAGGCAATTTCATAAAAAAAAATAAACTTATTTTTCCTTTTATGATATATGTATTTTTATTTTTCAACTTTTATTTCATAAAATATAAATTTTTTTAATTTATTAATTTTTAATATTTATAAATTAAATTATTATTAACTATTAAAATAAAATAATTGAAAGAATTTTTCTTATTAAATTATGTTTTCAAATCATCAAAAATAATATTGAATGATAAATTTTAATTAAAAAAAAATTTCGTTGAATGACAAATATACTCATATTTTTAAAATATAATGACAAATATAAATGAAAGTAAAGTATAGTGGTAAATTTCTATAATTTTTTATAATATGATGATAAATTTACACTTTAATCGAAAAATAAATCAAGAAATTAGAGCATTTTAGAACTCTTTTATGAAGAAATAATATTCTTTAAGAATGGTTTTATCTCTAATTGAGAAATAAAATAGTTTAATTCTAGTAGAATACTAAAAATAAGAAGTTAAAATTCTATAAGAACTCATTTTTTCGTAACAAAAGAGTACTATAAAAAAAGTCACCTCCGAATCATTCGACATGCAATCACAAGTTTAAAATATTTAGAAATTCTCTAAAGAAATTTTAACAAAAGTTGTATCAATTTTAAACAAAAACCAACTTTTAATCTAATTCAATCATAGAGAGAATCAAAAATAAATTACGAAGAAAATCGTTTTTCAATTGGCCGCAGTTGTATACACATAAAGGTGTGAATGAACAGAACGTTCGATGAACTGATCGTGAATCGTTTGTATAACATTCGTTAACTAAGTTAAATAAAGGAGTATGAATAAAATTTTTATATTCGTTTAATAAACGAACGAACACGAATAGAGGTGTGTTCAGTTCGTTTATGTTCACGAACAAACTCGTTTATGACTCATTTATTTATTAATATATTATTATAAAAATATTAAAATAATATATGTGTATGTATTTATTTTTTGTTTGTTTGTTTGTTATTCATTAACATTGTTCGTGCATATGTTCAATTATATGTTCATGAACATGTTCGTTTAATATTCATTAACATGTTCGATTAAATTAAATAAATATATTCGAACATTAAACAAATAAATATAAACACACATAATTTTAAATAAAAAAATTTAAAATTCTTAAAAAACACAAACTAAAAATAATAAATATTCAAACAAAAATATTCAGGAAATCGTAGAAACCTCTTAAGCTCACGAATTGTACGGTCATTCCCAAGCCCTTGACAATTCCAACAAATAATCAAGACTTGTATGTATTGTAAGGCCACGTTTTTACTTTATTGCTAGGTTTAATGGAATCGTACATATTCCAAAAATATTTTATATTGAAATTAATTTTCAAATAATATACATTACAGGTGCCATTCAATAATAAAAAAAATTAAATTTATGGGTAAACATTTGGTATATAGGCAATGAAAAGTTTTTATTCTACAAGTGAAGTTAAGATTTTATCGCATGTGTTCCTTTTTTTTTAAAATGCTTTAAATACAACTTAAAGATATATGGAATTCTGTGGATTGACCTGAAATTAAGATATATTTTGATTCGAGTCGCGTTAGTTTCATTGTTGTTACTAGATCTATTTATGGGTCGGGCTATTACTTAGGCCCAAAGGTCCGCTTGAAATTTGAAAGGATTTTGATAAAAATATTAGGCCTAAAAATAGGCTTGGGCAAAAAAGTTAGTCCCGTTTAAAATATGAGTTAGACTCGAGCTTGAACATTCAAGACTCGAGCCCAAGCCCGACTTGACCCATTTTAAATTTATAATACTTTATATTATGTTATTTATATATATTATGCAATTTAAAACACATAAAAAATAAATTTATACTAAATATATAATACTATTCTAATTTAAACATTAAAATAAATATTTTTTAGAAGAAATTTAAAAAATAATATAGGCGGGCTTAAAATGAGTTTGAGTTAATATTTTGCAAATATGAGTAGGTTTGGACAAAATTTTAAGCTCCTATTTTGAGTCGGACCAAGCTTGAACAAGCATAAAACATGTGAATATCATGCTTAGATCTAACTCAGTCTGGCCCATAAACATCTCTAATTACACTCTTTTTATAATTTATAAAAAATTGACCCTTTTCTTAATTTTAAAATTTATTGGTAATAATAAATTTGAAATTTTGTAATTATTATTGTTTTAGTTGACGGAGTAGAAAGTTGAAAAACTTGAGCTAAGCAAGAAGAGCTGTATTAATTGGGGAAGAGAGTTGAAATTAGAAGAGAAAAGATGTTGAGGTTTTACGGAAGTGTGAAGAGACGTTATCCTAAAAAAACAAATCATTTTGCTCCTCAAAAGCTTAAATGCCACAATTAACTGCGAAGTTTAAGGCAAATAAATTTTGCAAATCCAAACATTTGTTTTCTAAGTATACGTGTCGCCCTTTTTATAGCCTACGGATTCAAAACATATGAATTCAAGCCCCTTTTTGTTGGTGGAAAACTTTAGATTTGATTTTCAAGTAAAAGCCTTCGCCATATAATTCACTCAATATTCTTTAAAGAATTAACTTTTTCTATGATGTACTGTTTTTAATCTTTTTAATAAATTATTTTACGTATAAAATTTTCTAGTAATATTGTAATAAAAATTTTAAAATATATTTTTTATAATCATATTTATTTATAAAAATAAAATTTATAATTACTTAAAAGTAATTTATTTGATTTGACCGAAAGGTGTGTTTTAGAAGGATTAAAAAATGATAGGGTCTAATTTTTTTTTATTTTAGTAAAAGAAATTTCTTAATTTTTAAAAAGTTGGAGGCAATTAGGATTTAAATTGTGATTTACGAATGTTAAGCGCGTTTAAATAATTAAGAAAAATGTGGATGAATTTATAAACTTATGGTACGTTTGATTCACTGGAATGAAATAGGACTGTAATGAAATAAAATTATAATCAATAATTCAATTGTTTAGTTAAATGTAATGGAATAGAATTGTAATAATACTCTTGTGTTTGGTTGAATGCATTAAATATTATAATAGTATAAGAAAAAAACTAAAATATCAAAGTACCCTTAGTAGAATTTTTTAGATAGATGATTATTGTTATTGTTATTAAATATAATAGGATTATTATTAAGTGTAATTTAATAAAAATCATAATAAATAATTAATCATATTTTAATATAATTATTATTAAATATAACTTAATAAAAATAATAATATATAATTTAATAACATTCTTAATATAATTATTTTTATATTAAATTATATTAAATTATTTCAAATATTTTATGAGTCCAAATTTCAAAGGATTAATCTGAAAATTAATTTTGTTTTGTTATTCAAAGTTGCATGGAATAACTATTCTTTAGTATCACCAAAAATAATTATTACGAGAGGATAAGTAATAAGAAATTAATAGTCATTTCATTGAATGAGTATTACGTTTAACCAAATAAATAAATATTTACCATTCAATGAATGAGGAGGAAATGCTATTCCACCAAACATGATGTTAGTTTTATTAATCATAATTAATCTAGTTTAATTATCTTAAACTTAGTTTTATAAACTTAAATAAACTATTATTTATTCATAATGGAATATGGCATCATTATCCACCAACTCTTATTTAGAATTGGTTTAATTACCATTTTGGACCTTTGATTAATTGCTCAAGTTTTCAAACATTTGATCAATCAAAACTCAATAGAGATTGGAGTTTACAATTTAGTCCCTTAACCTTAATTAATTATTAATTCAAAAAAATTACTCGAACAATATTCAATATATTTTTATATTATCTCCGTAAATATTGATTCAGTTTACAAAAATGAAATTCTGAAATTACATTTTTCAATGCCGTTGAAAATCAGACCTTTACAAAATCAGCTTCTTATCTATTTTGAAGCTCAAGTCCAAATTGTAAGCATCAAACTAATTAAATACAAATATTTAAAATTAACATTAAATAAAATTTAAATTAAATTAAAAATAAAAATTTCATCTCTTTCTCTTTTTCTTTCCTTCTCCCACCCTTTTCTTCTTTTTTTTTTTTTTTTCATATGTGAAATAAAAATCCCCATAAAATAACCTTTCATGGCCTCAAAATAAATAAGGGAGAAAATGGAGGTTTTCTTTTTTATTGTTTCTTTTCTTATTTTGAGTCCTTAATATTGAAAATGGGGTTTGTTTTAATGGCAAAGAAGATGAAGGTTAATTTTAAACATAATATTAAATTTAGTCTTTAATATTTATATATTTTATTAATTTAGTTTTTATTTTTTTTACTTAAATTTGATCATTAATCTTTAAAAAAGAGTCAAAATCGTTTCTTTAAACAGAAATATTGACTAAAATATTAATTTTTTAATGAGGTTAGTAGTGACGGAGCCACGTTGCAGCAGCCCCCTCAAAGTTTAAATTTTTTTAATTTAGTCCTTTGTAAATTTATACTATGACCGCCAAAAAAATAAGTAAGCCCCCAATGTTTAAGATTTTTACAATTTTCCCTTTGTATATATAATTTATAAAATTTTAAATTAGTAATGGTAAAATTACACTTTGACCCCCTCAAAATGATAAAAATTTAATTGAACCCTTTAAAAATAATAAAAATATAGGTTATTAAAAAGATAAATTTACATTTGTACTATCCTAAAAATATACAATTTGAATCCGGCCTCTTAAAAAAAATTTTGGCTTCGCCATTGGATGTTAGCATGGCCCTCTAAAAAAGTTTAAAAATTTAACGTTTTAGTTCATATTTTTGTTAAGAAAATAACAATTTGACTTTAAAAAAAAAAAAGGTTGAAATCTAATTTAGCTAAAAAAAAAAAGACCAAATTGATAAAATATATAAAAATTAAGGGTTAAATTTGACATTATATCTTATTTTAATACTAAAAGTAGGGGTCTGTTTTAATGGAAGAAATTCGAAGAAGAGTTTATTTCAAAATTTTGTAAAAATTTCTTTATAGAGAACATCAAGGTGGAAAAGGGGAATTTTTACTTAAATAATACAAAAAAATAAATTAATAACCAAAATGGTATCCCCAAATTATTATTTACCAAAATGGTATGTTTAGTTAAGTGGAGGAATTCTAAATGGGGGCACTCAGGAGTATTTTTGACACGTGTTTTTTTTTTATTTTTTTAATTATTTTTATATATTTAAAAATAAAAAAAAATATTATTTTATTAGTGGAGGGATTTAAAGTGGCGGCACTCAGGGGTTTTTTTCAAAAAAATACGAGAAAAATACGACAAAAAAATACCTGACACCCAGTGGAGGAACACAAAGTGGCGGCACCAATGGAGGAGTATCAAGTGGCGGCACTTAGGAGTGTTTTGCCACTTGGCAGCACCCCATTGTGCCGTGTGTGTGTGTGTTTGTGTGGATTTTTTAAAAGGTGAAAATTAATTTGAGTGGTTGGGAATTTTTTTGTTGGTGATAAAAATTAAAAAAAATAAAATTTTTTGTTATAAAATAGGTGGGAGGGGGGACCAACGAAAAATGAAGAAAAAAAGAAAGAAAAAAGAGAAAGAAAGAAAGAAAGAAAGAAAGAAGGAAGAAGGAGAAGAAGGGGAAGAAGGAGAGAAAAAAAAAATGTAATGTGTTTATTTTTAAATTTAATTTTAAAATATTTTAATTTGTTAATTAGTAGTGGTAATGTGTTTGATTTGTTATTATAATTTTATTTGTTTAATATGTTGATTAAAAGAGTAAATTAAGAGGAGTGGAAGAAAGGTAAGTTTAGTTAATATTTTAAGTATGATTAATTTTAAAATATTTTAATTTGTTAGTTAATTTGATTATTTTAAGTTTTTTGTTTTCTTTAATTTAATTTTTAATTGATTTGTTATTTAATGTTGTTATAATTGGTGAATAAATTAAGAGGAGAAGAAGAAATGTAAGCTTGTTATTATGTTATTATTAATTTACTTTAATTTAATTTTGCTAGTTAGTAATTTTATTTTGTTGTTAGTAGTAGTAAGTAAAAAATATTGTTCATATTTATTGATTTAAAATTTAATAATGTTTTAATTTCGTTAGTTAATAACTTTATTATACAGATCATAAGATTGTTTAATAAAATGTGAAATAAAACTATTACAAGTGTTTAATAAAATTAACAATAATCTATTTTTAAGTTATAATTAAAATTAGTTACAATTATGAAATTAAAAAATTTATTATTTTATAAAAATAAGAGAGTTCTAATAATTCACAAAAAATTAAGTTGGCTAATTAATTTTCAAAATATAATATAAAAAATAATTAATTATCAAAATAATATCCCCATCATATTATTTACAAAAGTATAATATAAAAAATAATTAATTATCAAAATAATATCCCCATCATATTATTTACCAAAATATAATATAAAAAATAATTAATTATCAAAATAATATCCCCATCATATTATTGACCAAAATATAATATAAAAAATAATTAATTAATTATCAAAATAATATCCCCATCATATTATTGACCAAAATATAATATAAAAAATAATTAATTATCAAAATAATATCCCCATCATATTATTTACCAAAATGGTACAAAATAAATTATTTTGTACCATTTTAGTAAATAATGGTGTGTGAATACTATTTTGGTTTATAAATATATATTTTGTACAATTTTAGTAAATAACACATTTTGGTATTTAATTATTATTTTTGTATTATATTGGTAAACTTATGTATTGAACTAATTGATAATTTTTTTTCAAGTTACAGAATGACTTCATTAATTAACTCGGAACGTCCTCACATAGCCAAATCAGTGAATGCAGATACACACCAAGGCAATATGAATGTAAAAAAATAATTATTTTTTCATTATGTCATTCACGATATTATTATTTGTTTACAAAATTAATTTTGGTTATACTAATTATTTTTGTAAATTAACAGGAAGAGCTCGCGTATCGTTCATTGAGGGATCGTGCACAGGGCCTTAAATTCCCCCCTCATGAACGTCTGCTTCCGTACTTGCGGGATGCCGGATTTGCATCTGCAGCATTGATCCAAAAATTTGAGTTAAGATATGATTTAATCAGTGCATTGGTGGAGCGTTGGCGCCCGGAGACCCACACATTTCATCTGCCTTGTGGGGAGTACACTGTGACATTGGAGGATGTTGCGGTCCAACTAGGGCTACCAATCAATGGTGTACCAGTCACCGGTGTTAGTTCGTTTCAAGAGCCGGCAACGATGTGCATCCAGTTACTAGGTCGCTCACCTAGTAATAACAATGACTTCACGTCGTTGTTATTTACATGGTTGAAGAGCAATTTTCAGCATTTACCCGAACACGCAACTGAAATGGAGGTTTCTTGGGCCGTTCGAGCCTATATTTTGCTAATGATAGGGGGCATACTCATGCCGGACGCAAATAACAATAAGATTCACTTGATGTATTTTCCTTTGCTAAGAGATTTGCGAAAGATTCATGAATATAGTTGGGGATCTGCGGTGCTTGCCATGCTATACCGAGAACTTTGTCGCGCCACAAACCCTTCTTCCCGGGATATAGGTGGATGCCTAGTGCTATTGCAATCTTGGGCACTATATCGAATGTCATTCTTGGCATCCGTTAGGCACCAAACATATGTTTTTCCACTCGTTAACAGGTGATTACCATATACCCTAAAATTTAATAATTTGACATATTTTATTAATTATATTAATCTAACAATTTATTTTTTGTTTTCTTAGATGGAAAACAAAACCGGGGATCGGGAGGCAGTACACAGTTCCCATGTATCGTTTGATGCTAGAGCAATATGCTGGGGAAGGGGTATGTTATTCATTAACATGTTAAATTATATTACTTGACTCGTGTTAATATGGTTGCATGTTAGTAAATTATATTACTTTAATCTTATTAATATTTTGACATGTTATTAATTGTGCAGTTCATTTGGACCCCATATATACAACCAGAAATTACCGTTGTTATTCCCGCCTCAACATTCCTCCACTCAGACCAATGGTGCATTAACGCACCGATAATCAATTTTCAAATAGTGGAGTGGTATACCGGGGATCGAGTACTCCGGCAGTTTGGTTGTAAACAGCCTATCCCGCAGTCGCCATTCTAATTAGGGTCTATCCATGGGATGGATAAGAAGGGGAAAGCAAATTGTGATTGGGGGAGTGTGCATGGACAATATGTTTATGTGTGGAACAACCGAATGACTCGAGTACCTCCGATGGAGTACACTTCGGATTTACAGCCATCGGTGCAGTACATGCAATGGTTCATTGAGTTTGGCCAACCATATTTGATTGGTGCTTCATTGACGATAATTCCCCCATACATGTCTCGACAAGATCGCCCCTATCATGTAGCTCCTACCCCAGAGCCACAACCAGTGCCAGAGCAACAAGATATAAATAATGAAGAGGCATTGAATGACGATGATTCTTATCGTCCTGATTTTGCGGGATCATCACATATGCATAGCTCATTAAGCCAAGGATATCAGCCTTAGTTTGACGACCCACCGCAATGCTCAAGCCAAGGATATCAGCCTCAATTTGACGAGTCACCACAATGCTCAAGCCAAGGATATCAGCCTCAATTTGACGAGCCACCGCAATGCTCAAGCCAAGGATATCAGCCTCAATTTGACGAGCCACCGCAATACTATAGGGAAGGATATCAGGCTGAGTTTGACGAGGCATCGCGATACACTATTCCTCCCGGGCAATACTCTACTCCTCCGGTGCAAATGGACCCAAATGATGGTGATGAACTTGACGAGCAACCTCGACGTAGACGTCGGCCACCACGAAGATATACCCCGAGAACCATACCATCTAATCATGGATACTAGGGTTGTATCTAATAGTGTTTAAATTTGACTGTTAATGAATTCTAATGATGAATTTTTCCTCCATAATGTACATATATTTTAACCTATTTGATCATTTATTTAAATTTCATAACATTAAACCTGTTACTTAAAACCCTAAACCATAAATTTGAAAGGGTTAGGGATTTAAAGCGTAATTTTACCATTTTTATTAAGTGAGATATTTTTGAAGAAAAGTTTAGAGAATTTGAGAGATGAAAAATTGGAGGATATATAATTTTTATGCTAAAATGATATTTTACTCTAATTTCAGAAACATCAAACGAATTATAATTTTGAATTCTTTACCTCAAGATATAAATAATTTAGTGACTGGGACGCAAGTGGACAACATTGAAAATTAATGTAAAAATAAAATTAAGAGGTATATGATGATGAACTGGGTTTAGGCCCTACTTGATCCGGATGACTGCCCAATATGATAGGTTCGTTGAGGGCAATTACGTCGAGTATGCCCAGCTAGCCTACACAGTCCACACAGTTTGCCCCCGTCTGTTTTCTCCATAATGTCCATTTCGTTGCGGATTCTGGTGATATGAGGACGACCTTTTGGATTCCTCCGTAAACCTTTGTTCGGGATAAGCTCGAAAGTCATCGGAGGTACCTCCCATGTGGACAAGTCAGGCAGGACGGGGAACTCATTTTCCCAGATACGTAACGTACGATGGAGAGTGTAAACGGGGTCGATGAACTGTTCAACATTGAGTGACACTTTAGCACAAGCTGTAACGACATGCGCATAGGGATAACGAAGTGTATCGAACCTCCTGCAATCGCAGTGTCTGTTTTGGAGATCAACCCCGTATGACCTAGGTGGGATACCAGGTCGACGACCAATAGTCTCAGTAACTTGAAATCGTTGAAAATGTCGTGAATATATTTCAACGTTCATTGTCCTCTCACTCTGACGGTTTGCATCTATTGCATTCCTGACAGCTTCGACAAACACGTGAGCAGCGTTCATCTGATCGATTTGTCGCGTTCCCATTACTGGCATCAAGGTAGCTAGCCTATAGAACGTAGCGGAGAACACGGATGAAATCGGAAGATGTCGTATTCTCTTGAACACGCCGTTAATCGATTCTGCCAGGTTGGTCGTCATTTGACCATATCGATACCCCTCATCAAAACTTTGAGACCATTGTCATGGCTCCATGGTACCTAACCACTCGCGTAGAGGCTTGTTCGTTTGACCTTCCATGTCACTCTCAAGTCTGGTCATTCTTTGCCGGAATCGGTGTGGCTCTAGCTCGTACGCTGTAGGAATATTAAGAAAACATAAGTTACAGTCTAAAATTAAAACCTTAAAAATATAATTTGGAACTTTATTTTTTTACCCATTTTCACAAGTTGTCTCCGCCAGTCTGCATTCTTATATTCTGGTTGGAAGTTAGCCGCAATGTGTCGGCTGCAGTAAATCGATTTCCATGGTACACCAGTACGCCTAATGGCCGCAATAATACCCTTCGCTCTATCAGAGATGATGCAAATATTATCGTTATGAATCACATGCATCCGCAGGTTTCTCAAGAAGAATTCCCAAGATTCCATGTCTTATTTGTCCACAATAGCGAATGCTATTGGGAGTACGTTTTGATTCCCGTCTTGAGCCACCGCAATTAGTAAGATCTGCGTATATTTCCCGTATAGCCACGTTCCATCTACCTGGACAAATGACTTGCAGTGAGGAAATGCTCGAACGCAGAGATCAAACATCCAAAATATATACTGAAAAATTCTTCTTCCCGATTGCATGTTGTTATCTGAACCATAATAAGGTCGTGTCACCAACTCAATCGCAGTACCCGGTACGTACTGTCGCATTGCGGTATCCATCCTTGCAGCTCATTGTATGATGCATCCCAATCACTGAACAATTGTTCCATTGCCATCTGTTTCGCAATCCATGCTTTTCGATATGAAACCCGATAATGGAATCGTGATTGCATGTCCACAATCAATGTAGAAACCTTGATGGTCGGGTCGTCCTTAACCATTGGCACGATATGTGTGCAGATGATTCTGGAATCAAGTTTCCGGTGATCTTCTGACAAACATGTTGAACTGCATGTGTGAGGCCCATCAATTTTTCTTATCTCCCACATTTGCGACTTCTGGATAAATGCAGCTCGCACCCGCCACTTGCAACCTTTCGTCGACTTCCAGCACTCTCCAATATACAATGTCGGTTTAGACACTGTGACTTTGTAGTCTATCGACACATTCATGCTATATCGCTTAATAGCAAATATGCATTCTTCCTTGGATTCAAATTTTTGGCCCACAAACAACTCTTCACAATTTGCTGCGACGGTCAATCGGTGAGCAAGTACTATTTCAGGGTATTCTGCGAACTCGGCATGTGTCGTATCGAGGTTTATAAGCGACATGTGTGCCCCAAGAGGATTATTGTGCATCACAATATGTGTAACTGGATTTTCGACTGGATTTTCATCGCCATTCGCCCCTTCTTCGTCAATATCATCTGGGACCTCATCCACATCCGGATCACTATCAATATTGACTTCATTATCAGAAGGAATACTACTATCATATCCACCATCTTGATCTGCATCATTCTCAGGTGCAGCAGCATTAAGATCGATGTGTAGCCCACGTACGATTGATTGACTTTCAATGTACGATACTGGAACCACCATACACGGAGTTGAATCTTCATTTTGTACAGGTTCCACATCAACTAACTCAGCAAACAATTGAACTGGTGCATTTGGGTTACTTTGATTCTCACAATAAAGAGCGATCATTGTCTCCATGTCTTCGTCGTCTACAAGTTTCATCTCGGTGAATTTGATGGGATCTATCGAAACTGGAAACTTGTAGAAAAGTTTCAAGATCCTTCTTCCACAACGTCTAAAAATTTTTGCACTAATCCTTGCTTTCATATCATCAACCGAGATATTTCGACTAAATCTCATTCCTATTTGTTCCCGACAATCAAATATACATCCAACCGATGTTCTCGAAATTACTCTATCAAAATAAATGCATACAAAAAATTGATTATCCATCTTCAATAAATCTGTTAAAAATTAAATAAAATTTATTAAATAAAATATGATTTTACCCATTTATATCATACTCAAATAAAATTAAAATTAAACACATTACCTTTCTTTCCTTCTTCTTTCTTTCCTTTCTTTCTTTCCCGTTTATTTGCTTCCCTCACTCCTATTTTATAACAAAAATTTTATTTTATTTAATTTTTATCACAAACACTAAAAATTCCCAACCACCCAAATTTATTTTCACAAATAAAATAAAATAAACACACACACACGGCATAATGGGGTGCTGTCAAGTGGCAAAACACCCCTGAGTGCTGCCACTTGATACTCCTCCATTGGTGCCGTCACTTTGTGTTCCTCCACTGGGTGTCAGGTATTTTTTTGTCGTATTTTTCTCGTATTTTTTTGAAAAAACCCCCTGAGTGCCGCCACTTTAAATCCCTCCACTAATAAAATAATATTTTTTTATTTTTAAATATATAAAAATAATAAAAATTTTTAAAAAAACACGTGTCAAAAATACCCTGAGTGCCGCCATTTAGAGTTCCTCTACTTAACTAAACATACCATTTTGGTAAATAATAATTTGGGGATACCATTTTGATTATTAATTTATTTTTTTGTATTATTTAAGTAAAAAATCCTGGAAAAGGTGAAGACGAAAGGAGAGAGACGGAAAGAAGATATTTTTATTTTTAATTTAATTTTTGTTAAATTTTAATTTTAAATATTTTTATTTAATTAAGTATTCTACGTGCTATAATTTGTTTAGTTCAAATGTTTTTTTCGGAAGTTAATATTCAATATTAAAATTGGTAACAGAGTAAAATTTTGTGTACCCACTTTACCAAAAAAAAAACCTACATAGAAAAAAAATTGTATTATTTCACTATTTTTTTAATATATTGAAATTACACGATAATATTTATTCATATTTTCTTAATACTTTTACAACGCACATATTTTGCATGTACAGATGCTCGAACTTGAGTCTCCTAGAATAAATAACACCTTTTTTTTTATTGGAATCACTTGTTGAATTCTATTGTTTCACTATCTATTTTTCATATAAACTTTTTTTAATTATTAAACAATTTTCATCTCTATGGTACGTTGACATGAATATATTGTTTTCACTTTTCATATGCTTATTTTTATTTTCTAATTATTTAAATGTAACGTGTTAATTTGAGGTGTGTGTATTCACGTGAAATTAAAATGGAAAACGTTTGAATAAAAAGTAAAAGGTTAATGTAATCCGTTACTTTTGTTTTCCGAAATCTAGTATTTTTTTAAATTTTAAATTTTAAATTTAATTATGAATATCATTCAATTTTTATATTAAAATTATTAGTATGATATTTTTGAAATAAAATATTTTTTTAGAAAATAATAGCGTAAAGCGATTACGAAAAAATACACATATTAAGAATTATGAAAGCTTCTTTTATCAATTAATAGAAGTTTTTGGATCGAGATTGTAGGTTTTTTAAAAAACGACTAGATTTGGAGGACCAGACATCACAAGTTTTTCCATATGATCACCAGCCGCGTTTTGGGATCTAGAGACATGGTTAATGCGCACCATTCACAATTAAGGATATCATGAATCAAATTTAATTTCACCATTTTGCTATTGACAGATCCAACAACCAACAATGATTCCACTAGAAGTGCATTAACTATCACATTCGACCTCAACCTGTTGAAATCCTTTCCCCCATGCAACACGCAAACCCTTTAGCACAACTCTTGCTTCCACCTTGAAATTATCCTTACCCATTCCCATATAAAAACTACATATCTAGTTCGCAACTACATCTTTGAAAACACCCTCGATTGCTGCCTACTGATTAGTTAATGATATTGCCTCATCAGTGTTAAGGATATTAATTGATAGCCATTTAATAAAAAAAATAACATTATAATATACTTAATTTTTTTAAATATTTTTCATATTCGTTTTATGGTCCATATTTTAGATTTGTTATTATTCCTCCTTAACAATATTATTTTTTAAATTCAAATTTTTCTTTTATTAAAAAACAATATATCTTACCATTACACTTTAATAATATATTTTTAAAAATATTAAGAATTGAGAAAACCAAATTCCAAATCCAAAAACCTTAATAAGAATAGAAAAGAAATTGAAAACATAAAAAGAAAAGTAAAAGTTTTGTTTCATAAGTAAACATCACGTCATCCATGTGTTGGCATAAAAGAAAATTGCTGAGAACTCACTTTTTTCATCTCCCAAGTTTCGTTTTCTCTTTTTTAATACTAACGGATACAACATCAGTTATGAATTTATATATTTCAATCAAACGAGTTGATTGATTTTTTTTTTTATATAATTTTAAATTTGAGTCAAGTTTAAAATATTTTAAACTGAATAAAGATTTAATTTAAACAATTTTGAATTCGATTATTGAAATTTGGGTTAATTTTGAATTTAAATTATTTTAAGTTTTGGTTAAATGAAATTGATTTAGGGAGGTAAGAGCTCGAATTCAGCATTTTTTAAATTTCATTTTGATCAATTTTGTACGTTGATCTGATAATTAAGGTGTTTATAATTTTAAATGTGATTTAAATTCGAGTCGCACTAATTATATTGCTGTTATGATTTTATCCTCATCTTGTAATTCATCAAATAAAAATTTTCATTTTGACAAAAACTCAATTCTAAGCCTAATAAGTGATAATTTATTCACTCTAATGAATGCAAATTTTGAAGATTGAAACCAAAATTAATTCTTTGTTTATTCGATCTAATAATTAAGTTTATTATTAGTGAACCGTTCAACAATTAAATCAAATTAAAAATTAAATTAAAAAAAACTCAACGAGTGGTTTCCGTGGAAAAGATGATGATGTTCATCTTAGGAGATCTGGGTTTGAGCACCTATGTGTACAAGGTGTGTGTATTGTCAAAGAGTTAAGAAAATATGAATAGATACTACCATGCAATCACACATAATATATTAAATAAATAGCTAAACCGATTCTTATTTTATTAATAAAAATTTTATCAAGGTGAGATTAAATTCTATTTTAAACACAATTTCATTAAATTAAATAATTATTGCTCTAAAATTAGGATACACAACTGGTTAAAAAATTATCATGTGTTGGATAGGGATGTTTAGTTTGAGTTAATATGCTAGAGCTTATGGAATTCGAAGAAACAAATTACTATTTGATTCAGAATTTATATTGCATTCTCTATTCACACGATCTTCACAAATCGAAAGCTTACATTTTCTTTCTTTTATACTTTAATTTTTTATTCCATGAAATATCTTTAAATGTTAGGAATCTACAAACCAAAATCCAAACAATTTTCTTCTTTGATCTCCGATATTAATTAGTAAATTGACTTGGATCTAAGTTATGTTATTCTACTCGTCGATGGTTACTAATCCACCATATTAATCGTCCAATCATCGCTTGCAGCTTGCTAGTTGGACCCCTTTTTTAAAAACCTTAACAATTCAATGATTTAAATAAAAAAATTGGATCAATTCAGTGATTTAAATGAAAACTTTCAAATAGTTTAATAACCATTTTGTAACTTTTTTAAAATTGAGTGGTCAAAATGTAAATTTACTGATAGTTAATGACCTTAAATGTGATTTACCCTTCTTTTCCATTAAACCGAAGTGATTATATGAATTGAATCAAAATATAAAACTCTACAGATTTAGCATAATATGGCTCTAAATATCATTATAACCCAAAATACAATATTATATGAAAAAGTAATACGAAAACGAAAAAAAATATAAAATCAATAAAAGAAGTTATAATATTATGGGTTTATTTTTATTTTTAAATAAAAAATCAATAAAAAATCATAATAAATTTGAATTTTTGCATTATAGATTTTATATAATTAAAATTTTATCAAACATAACCTTGTATATATAAAAAATCAAAACACGATCCCTTATCTCTCTCCTTTGTATCTCCCTCCGATCGTGTCCCGCCTCACTCGTTTCTCACGTGACTCTTCAGTCTCCCTCCCCATATATTCTCGCATGCAAGCTCTTTTACTCTCAATCAATCCTCAAAATAACTGCGAAAGGAAAGACCTCTGCTTTTTTCATTTCTCCTTTTATTGTTTCTCCTTTTTGCGGTGAAAATGGCAGAGCCTGCAACAGCAACACAAGCAGCAGCACCAGCAGTGGCTCTGCTGAAAGATGAGCTTGACATTGTTATACCAACCATAAGGAACTTGGACTTTCTTGAGATGTGGAGGCCATTCTTTCAGCCTTACCATCTCATCATTGTTCAAGATGGTGATCCTTCAAAGACCATCAAGGTCCCTGAGGGCTTTGACTATGAGCTTTATAACAGGAACGATACTAACAGGATCCTTGGTCCTAAGGCTTCTTGCATTTCCTTCAAGGACTCTGCTTGTCGTTGCTTTGGTTACATGGTATCCAAGAAGAAGTATATCTTCACCATTGACGACGACTGCTTTGTAAGTTTCTTTTTGTTTTTTCAATTTTATTGTGGTTTTTCAGAATCTGGGGTTTCCTTATTTTAGTCAAATTTTGGATCTTTCCATTGCTTTTATTTTTTTTTCTTGATTTAAATTGAATTCCTGTGATGTTTTAGTATCTGGGTTTTTGTTATTATGGTAAAAAGTTGAATCCTTTCACTGTTTTGATGGGAGACTTGGACACTTTGGTAGGTTGGTTTAATCTCCCTCTTTCCCCCTCAATTTATGTTGACATATCTGTAGCAAATGAGAAATCGAATTCTGCTTGCTTCATATTTGCTTTGAAAGCCTTCCAGATCATGCAATCTACATAGTTGAAATTCAATTTGAAATACTACAGTCATTTATAAGGCAATATATTACAAATTCTTCCTGAATCTGGATTTGAGTTCTGCATTGTCTGATATGCTTGCCAGATCTTCAGAGTCTGGGATGATTTATGCATTTGTTTTCCTATTATTATGTTGTTTATATTGCACTGTGGAGAGTCAGTTTTCTTTAATTTGCTTCTTTTTGTTTTTTGTTTTTTTTTTTTTTTTGCAGTTGATTATAGAATTCAAATTACTTTCACATGCTATGCACCTCTAGCCAGCTTTGTACCTGCCTAATCATGGAAATATACCTTTCAATTGTTAAGTAATTGGTTGGATTGGAATTAGCTATGAGATTCTAAAATCTTGGATGATTGTATCTGTTTGTGTTATTGTATCTTCCTGCTAGCTCTACTATTTAAGATCTGTGCAGTTGAATCATATTCTGAGTAATGATTATGTGAGGAAGTTGTCTCTTTCAGAATATAAGAATATTGACAACCCTGACCAAACTATGGATCTTTTCTTGTTTATGATTAGGTTGCTAAGGACCCATCTGGCAAAGCAATCAATGCACTTGAGCAGCACATCAAGAACCTGCTATCCCCATCCACCCCCTTCTTCTTCAACACCTTGTATGACCCTTTCCGAGAAGGTGCAGATTTTGTCCGTGGATACCCATTCAGTCTCCGTGAGGGAGTTCCAACTGCTGTTTCGCATGGACTTTGGTTAAACATCCCGGATTATGATGCTCCAACCCAACTGGTGAAACCTCTTGAGAGGAACACAAGGTAAGTATGATCTGTTTTTGTCAAAATTTTCCAAAGATTATCTTCTAGTCATTAGTGATTAATTGATTGATAATGCTTGTGATAAATCAGGTATGTGGATGCGGTTCTTTCAATTCCAAAGGGCACCTTGTTCCCCATGTGTGGTATGAATTTGGCTTTCAACCGTGAGCTGATTGGCCCTGCCATGTACTTTGGACTCATGGGCGATGGGCAGCCAATTGGACGTTACGACGACATGTGGGCTGGCTGGTGCACCAAGGTACATTTTTGTATCACAATTTACTTTCTTCTCCTTGCAATGTATTTCAGAATCAGAAAGAAATCTCAATGGCCTCACTGGTTCGATGATTGTTTAGGTGATATGTGACCATTTGGGATTGGGAGTCAAAACAGGTCTACCTTACATCTTTCACAGCAAAGCAAGCAACCCATTTGTTAACCTAAGGAAGGAGTACAAGGGTATATATTGGCAGGAAGAGATCATCCCATTCTTCCAACAAGCTGTCCTTCCAAAAGACTGCACCACTGTTCAAAAGTGCTATATTGAACTGGCAAAACAGGTGAAGGAAAAGCTTAGCAAAGTTGATCCCTACTTTGACAAGCTGGCTGATGCCATGGTCACATGGATTGAAGCCTGGGATGAGCTCAACCCGACTGGACCTGTGCCAAATGGCAAAGCGGCTTAGAAAATTTTCAAAAAGATGCAGACGCCATAGAATGAAATCTTGGAATGTGCTTTAAACTTGAACACTGATCATTGGCAAAGCAAAGTTGAAATACCCCATTAGCTACAGTTAAAGAAATAATAATAGTTTACTTTCTGTTCTTTTTCCATTGTATCTTTGTTTATCTTCTTCATCGCTACGTTTCGGCGGGATGTTATGTAATGTAATTTTATTAACTATACGTTATGAAAATACAATCCATTTCATAATAAAGTCATTCCTTTAAATTAATTTGTCTTCTCATACTTCTTGATTCAACTTCCATAATAACCTTCACTTTTATCGATCTTATATTTTATTTCACTAAGAATTTATCACATACTCTTTACGATCAAGGTGATTTTTGGGATGTTACAAGCAAGTTCTTCACCTAGTACAATGTGCGTCTAAATTTGATGATCTTTCCTATGTTTGTCAAGTTTTGTCCAGAGAGTAATCTACTATATATCAATATTATAAGATAAGATTGAAGTTCAACTCATTCACTAAGTTGTAACATCACTTCTATACATAAATTAATATCACTTTCCCTGCTAAAATTATCCCCTTGAAACAAGTTCCTAAGACGAATTAAATTTGTACCATCTTCAATTTGTACATAAACAAGTAAACAAGCATTTTAAATAGGCATTGTAGGCATGTAAATCTTCAAACTAGTGCGAATGATGTATGCCCTAAAAATTGTGCTTTAATTGGACTTTTATATGGCATCACATAAATAGAGGGATCCATGAATCAGACTTTTATAAGAACTAAATCTCCTCGTATATAGTAACTCAATTACAAATAAAATTTTCAAATAAAGTCCTTACTTTACTAATATTCAACAAGATCAAATACATATTAAATTGCACCACAACTCAATTGCAATCGTACAAATAGAACTAGCAAAATGATTCAAATGTACTAAGAAAAGGGTTATTAGATTACTACAAAGTGGATGTGTTTCGTCAGATATGGAGTACCATATTATATGGTTATATGTGTCCCCATAGGTCATACATAAACCACCTAGACCTACTTGATGACCCCTTTTTTTTACAATTTGTGGGGTTCTTTAGGGGTCAGCTTTCAACTTATTTATTGTGTTTCGTCCAACACTTGTTCTGTGCTATGTTTCCTCAATGCTTTGGAATTAAAGACTCACTCTTTGGTTGCTAATTTCCTCGAACCCGACATTTTTAAACCCATCAACTGGTTCTGAACGGGGAATCCTTGTACACATACAGTCATAAGTTGCTTCTCTATGGCTACTTAAATGCAATAGGTCTGATTGATCGTTAATGTCACAAACAGTGGATGCATGATATGTCATCCAACTCTAGATTTGTGGGAGAACAAATGAAGATCAGATCTAATTAAACAGGTCTTTATTGAGCAAGATAAGTAAAAATGTCCCCTATAATGTTGCAGAGCTTGATAAGAAGTACAAGAAAGAATAATGGAATAATCACCTTACAAATTACCCATGACATAGAAATGAACAAGCCAAAATGACAAATGAACAAGCCAAAATGACAAGTATACTATATCAGTCTAACGATTCATAAAACCCTCTTAAAGGTACACATAGGCTATGGCTCTACTTCTCCCACTGCCTGAAGACTTGCTTTCTTCTCCCCGTCTTGTATGGTTTCGCCATTCAAGCCCTTAAGTTCCTTCTCTCCAAACTCGGGCTTTATAGGCAGCTGCATCTTGTACTGATGTCTTGATGCAAAGATTAGAAAAACCAAGAAATTCAAGAATCCTAAGACTGCAAGTAACCAATAGAAGTTGTTTAACTTTCCCTTATTCAGATTATTCCTAAGCCAGTTCCTGTTGGTTACACGGTCGACGACGGACACCAGCAAACTGCTCACAAAGAACCCCATTGAAATGGTGCTCAGGAAAAGCCCTGTGCTCATGGATTTCATCCGGTCTGGTGCCTCTCTAATAAAGAACTCAAGTTGTCCAACATATGCAAAACCCTCCCCAGCACCAACAAGGAAGAACTGCACAAGTAGCCAAAAAGCACTTATTTTGACTCCTTTCCCAACAGCAATTTCCCTCCTCTCTTTCTCAATAATAGCAGCCCCCACCATAGCAGCTACCGAAAAAACTAGTCCAATCCCAATCCTCTGGAGGCTAGTGATTCCTTGGGGATTATGGGTGATTTTTCGAGCCAAGGGAAAGAAAACTTTTTCATTTAGGGAAGTGAAGAGTAGAATGCTGATTATGAGAAAAGCGGAGAAAGATCCTGCGGGGATTACGAAAGAGCCAACTTTGCGGTGCATGATGGTGGCTTGCTCAACTGTAAACGTAGTCATCTGGGAGTATATTGTCCAGAAGAGTATACATGTAGACCAAATGGGGAGTAATTTTATCACCATTTTTACTTCTTCCACATGGGTCACAGTTGATACTATCCATGGGTTATTTTTTTCTGCGTTGGAAGCACAGTTGTTGTCTAGGATTGCAGCCTTGTCCAGACACCTAGTCATCACAAGCACATTGAAATCAAATTTGGTTACTTTTCTGGCAAATATGTAATTAGTCAATTAATTCTGCAAACATGGTCAGGGAAACTTGGACCAGATTCCCCTCTTTCTACTAATGCATAAATCTAAAAATTAGGTAGAATCTCTTCAGCATGAACCAAAGAATCTGTTAGGACCAGGGAGTTCTAAGGCAAAATGAATGGCTAAACTCTAATGGGAAAGGGCCAGATATCTGATTTTAGTTGCATTTCATGTTCACGTTGGAAGATTTCCCTTCCCTCTGCCTAATACTTTCTTTTTTTTTTTTCTTTGCGGGGCCCTAGCATGAAAACCAAATGGTATGGGATCAGACTTACTTGAATCTTGGCGTGTAGGGAACCTTTCGGTCATCGTAATCGTTCAGGAGGCTGGGGTGGGAAGGATAAGGCTGATTTCTCTTCTTCAATGCCAATAATAGAACCCTCCATACGGTAGTTAAAGGGCTCCCCTGAGGCTTTTTGAACCTGTACCATGGACTCCCACAAAGCATAACCACTACCGCAATCACCATTGTTGCTGCTGAAATCCCGTATCCCCACCCTCTTCCAACGTTGTCTTGTATATACACCAGCACAATCACCGCAAACAATGACCCCAGGCTGATGCCGAAATAGAACCTATTGAAGAAGAAAATCATAGCCTTCTCCTCCTTGGGGTCTGCCACGTCGAACTGATCCGACCCAAAACCCGACACATTAGACTTTATTCCCCCACCACCAAGTGCTGTTGTGTACAGTGCTACATACAGCAAAGCCAGTTGCCGGCCGTTTGCCTCGATGCACTCGTGATGCTTCCTTCTGTAGTCATCACAGTAAGGAGGCCCCATGTTGGGAATTGTGGTAGCCAGTGTCAATAAAATCACTCCCTGAGTTAAGATGAGATGGCAGCCAAGAAAAATTTATATAAATAGTCTTTGTTTGCAAGAAGTAGATGTAAAGATATCAACTTTGTTATTTCTTGTTATCAGTAAGGGAAACCTGACCAGAGCAGTTATGGATGCAGAGAGTGCCACAGTCAAGTATCGGCCGAGTTTGGCATCGGCTAAGAAACCTCCGAGGAGACCAAGCAGATTAAGAGCGCCCATGAAGTTGGTAACTATAGTTGCGGATTTTGCTGCTGAGATATGCAAATCTCCAACTAAGTACGTCACCAAATTCATAGATATGCCCATCACACATATCCTCTCAGAGAGCTCAGATCCTGCACCAAAAATTTCCCTTCATATTAGCAAAAGAGGAAAGATGGGGACGAAGGTACCCCGCATTTTTAAGCTTCTGAAATTCATCGTGAAACACCTAAGATGAGCCCTGCAGCGAGCCATCCACCGGTTTTCGACTTGTCCACCGGGTTCCCCCAGAAATCAACCACGGTTCCCTCATTTGAACCATCTTTCTCACCATGGCTTTCAACCAAAACCTGTGAGCATCCAAAGCATAATCCAGGCAACAAAGAAACTATTCATCATATGATCAATTATATTCAAGCATGCTAATAATAACTTTATAGAATGTATACTATACCATGATTGAAACTGCAAGCAAGAGAGAGAGAGGGGGAAATGGTAATGTTTAGCTCCAAATATATTATGAGGGGGAAACAGAAGGGGAGAAGTGCATGATTGGGGGTGGGGAATGCATGATAAGGGCCTGGGTACCCACCAGCTGTATCTTTTGAGTTTCCCCCGACTTGTGGTCGGGAGAGAGCTTTAAAATTTTTGGTACAATGTGGTCTTTTTGGTGTTATTATCGTCCTGTGTTCTTGATGCTCCTAAGAGAATTGTGTATAGACTTTGAGGTTGTATCAATTTAGGATTGAGCATAATAAAAATTTTGTTGGAATAGGAGAGAATGTCGTAGTAATAACTAGGAGCCATTATTTATTAGAATTCGAGGTAATTTGTCTCTTATGACTTTTTATTTATTTATTAATATTTGTATTTAATTTTATTAAAAGAGAAGTTTTTAAAGTGTTATTGTTTGAAATTATTGTATCTCTTTATGGAATAATATCGTTTTTTGTTGAGGTTTTATCTTTTAATTTTGTAAAAATTTTGAATGTCTTCACTTATTTTTGTGTTAGCTAACTAAGTGATAGTATAATTACCTATAAAATGGCATGCATGTTACAGGGCAATTTTTTTCAAATCTTTATACACATAAATGCTCACATTTTTTTAATTGTTGATAGTGTGTCAGGTATGATCCATTTTGACGTGCTGCCCTAAACTTTTGTATTGGAGATCGAATAAACAACGAGATAGTGAAAGTGAAGAATAACAAACATAAATAATTTACGTGAAAAACTATCAAAGAGGGAAAAATTACGGGTAAATGAGATTTAGACTTTTTATTAAATGAGTAAATATATGAGAGTACAAATATAAAAAATAAATAAACTTAAATATACTAAATGTAAATTAATCAAACCCCAAATACAAAACTCAAAATCCTAAAGAGCAAATCGATAAACAAGACCTTAAGTCTCATAAAATACTCACAAAAGGGTTATAAAATACTCTCTATAATTATCACAAAACTTTCATTAAAACTCATATACGACTACATTTTATCGCCTAAAAAAAAAGCTCTTATTGATTGACATCTTAAGATATAAAACCCCTTTAAATAGATTAAGATTAAAATTTTAATCATACTAAAATATCTTTCTAATAATTAAAATTTAACTAAAAAATACTAGACATACCTTCACAAAATAAAATTTTGATACATAAAAATACACCCAACTCTCAACAAACAATACTTGAAAGATTTATATTCCATATGTCAGTTTTCCTTGTATAGATTCTTATCTTTTAGTACCAGAATTTGTATTAGAAAAGACCATCATTTATGGTGTTATCATGTCATGTAGGGTTATATCGATGACCCGTTTGATTGTCACGTCATGTAGTGTTTAGCAACCTTTCATCGCATTTTTTCCAAATTTTCAGTCTTGGAAAGATCAATTGGATTTATTAAATACAAAGAATTTTAGTTCAAATTGAGCTCGTCACTCTTAAAAAAGATAGTATAAAATTATAATTTCATGTTATTTTAGAAATTAGATTTTTTTTCTATTCATTTTCAGTTTTTTATTTTTGAAAAAAAATTTAAATTTAATTAAAAATTCTATAAATTAAGAAAAAAAAATTGATTTATCATTACTTTATTAAAAATCAATAAAAATAATGTGAAATCACGATTCCATGCAATTTATTCTCCGCAACTTCCATACATATGCAATTTAATATATCTTTCATGCCTTTCTACAGGTTTTCACGTTATTAATTTAACTCAGATTCAAACTATACACTTTTTTAAATGCAATAAAATATTTTACATTATATTATTCATTCTATTTTATTATCTAATTATTAATTTTTTTTATTTGATCACTCAATTTTTTAAAATTAATTATATTTTTATTATTTCATTAATTATTGTTAATTCTGTAACTGAATTTTAATATAGATCTTTTTATTGGTATTTAAACATTCAATGTTTAGTCATTCAAGATATCCTATTTTAAATTTAAAAAAGTAAAAAAGTTTAGTTATAATTCTAAAAAACCATTCCAAAATAAAAAGAAAAATATAGAAAAAATCGATAACAAACTATAAAAATATTTAAAAATTTAAATATTATAAATAAAAACATATGCATTAAAAAATAAAAACTATGAAAAGAAAAGAAAATTATCAAATGACCCTAAAATTTTCCTTTAAACAAAATTGGGTTTGCCATCAATTAACTGTGGATCTTGTTGGATGTCACCGGTGGAAATTAGATCAAAGGTTAGTTTTCCTTTAGGTTTGCCTGTAACGTTTCAAATTTTTAGGAAGAAAATTAAGAGAAGGAAAGAGAGAAATCACAGGAGAAAACAAAGAAGAAGAAGAAGAAGAAGAAGAGCAACTGAATTCTTAATTTTCATAACTGTCTCAACGCCTTTCCTTACTGATAAAAGAGGGAAGAACAACCCTTAACAGTCTGACAACGGTTAACTAAAACGGAGCATTTTGTGCTAATAATCTAAGCCAAACGCATCGTTTCATTAAACGATCCCAAACCGTCCTTAAACGCAATGTTTTGTTATTACAAATAAAACAAAATTAAAATGAACAACGAACATAACAACCATGCAAAGCCATGCAACCCACGTAATTAACATTGACAAAACAATTCATAACAAACATCCCCCTGGGAAAAGATCCTTGTCCTCAATGGTCAAATTGCGGGTAACGATATAGAAGATCACTCCAATTCTCCCAAGTCGAATCTTCCGGGATGGTGTTTGCCCATTTCACATGAACTTTAGTAACAACAACATTCCCTTTCTTGACCATCCGTCGATCCAAAATCTGAACTGGTTCCTTAAGGAGGGACCATCAGCATGAGTGACTGGAAGAAGGGAAAATGTCACTGCAGTTCCAACATGTTTCTTAAGTTGGGAGACGTGGAAGCTAGAATGGATACAAACAGTGGCAGGTAATGTTAGCTTGTAAGCAACATTAACAACTCCAGCTTCCATAGGAAAGGTTCCAAAATAGCGTGGGCTCGATTTTTGGTTCCTGAACCATTTCAACAAGTGCTGACGATAAGGTTGCAGTTTCACATACAAGAAGTCACCAACAGCAAATTCACGGTCAGAACGTTTTCGATCATCAATTTTTTTCATTTGTTCCTACGTCCACTTTAATGAAAGCGAAGGAGCTCACGAAGTCCCTTTCTGTTTAGAAGACACCAGTCCTCCACAACAACTCGAGAGACTCCAACTAAATCGGGTAAATGAATGGGTGGTGTCGAAACCATCCCTTTTTTGGAAGATGACGAGTTTCGAAAATTATTTTAAAATCGAAAAATAATGGGAGTTGCCACCAATCCTTTATTCGGTGTGATTGGATCACCATAAAACGTTTAAAAAAAACCGTTTTGAGAACATGTAGGTCTTCGAAATCCAGAAAAATAGGTTCGGGAGTCGGTTAGGCATGAGGAAGGATTAGCACCCTCATACGCCCAAAATTGGTACCATATTGATTATTTCCGGGTCTTAATTTGTAACATTTAAAAGCTTAAAGTTTAAAATACGATCCTTGAATGCATGAGTTGAAATTTAAAGAAATGAGGTTTATTTGGAAATCCCGTTATTTTAAAGTGATTGAAGAAGAAAAGTTACGTCCAGTGAGTTAGGACACAACATTTCAGGATCCAAAAATGACAAGCTTTCCTTTGCAAAACTTTTTTTTTTTAAATCTTTGGGAAAAAGATATTTGATTATCTTGATTTGAAGAAAGGTTGCACCTAGTAAGTTAAGGCGCAATATTTCAGAATCGAAGATAAGGAAACATTGCCTCGATTAAGGGTATTCAATTATTTCGATTTGAGGAAAAATTGCACCTAGTAAGTTAAGGCACAAATTTTCAAAACTCGAAATAAAAGGATATTGCCTCGATTTTAAAGTTTTTATATAAAAAACAATTTTGAAAATAAGCATGCGAGTTGAATATGAATGAGCAGTTAATAGTGGATATCATATAACGCGAAGTAAGATAAATAAGAAGATAAATTATTCACGAAAAATCAAAATGCAAGATACGAGTGCATAATATATAAAAAAAATGCAAATGTTGATGAGAAAGAAGAATGATGCAATCGGAGTTCAAAACGAGTCCTTTTGGATGCACGGCGGCAAAATGGTAGTTTCGAGAAAATTCGGGGTTAAAAATGGAATTTTAGACATTTTGGGGTAAAAAAGGTAACTTTGAGGATTTCGAGGTCGAAAGCGAAGTCTTTGAATATCCAGGAGGAAAATGGTAATTTTTTGGAAGTGTCAAGGTCAAAAATGAGTTTTTTGGAAGTTTGAGGGTAAAATGGTAATTTTTGAAAGTTTCGGGGTAAAAAATGGGACTTTTGAAAGTTTGGGGGTAAAATGGTAATTATAGAAATTTTTTGGGTCAAAAATGGGATTTTTAGAAGTTCAAGAGTAAAATGGTAATTTTAGGAAGTTTCGGGGTAAAAAATGGGATTTTTGGAAGTTCGAGGGTAAAATGGTAATTTTTGGGAAGGTTCGAGTTCAAAAATGAGATTTTTGGAAGTTCGGGGGTAAAATGGTAATTTTAGGAAGGTTCGAGGTTAAAAATGGGATTTTTGGAAGTTTGGGGGTAAAATGGTAATTTTAGGAAGATTAGGGGTCAAAAAAGGGATTTTTGGAAGTTTAGGGATAAAATGGTAATTTTTGGATAGTTTAGGGACCTTCGGGGTAATAAAACCAAAAACAGATGACACGTGGCAGCCCTTGAGGCATCCTGAAGTTAGAGGACCATTTTGAAAACCAATGAAAATTTCTGGGGTAATTTTGTAATTAAAACGAACTTGATTTAAGGATTAAATTAAAACAAATTAAAAAGAAAAGGGACAGTTCGTAAAAATAAACCTAAATAATGACATGTGGCAGTCCCTGGTGCCTTCAAAGGTCCAAGGATTAAATTGAAAAGAATTGGAAATTATTGGGCCAATTTAAAATTAATTAAAAGTGTAAAAAGGACCTGATTGAAAATTTGAGAAAAAGCGGAACGACCAAACGCATAAATATCCCTTTCAACGAAAACACGTGGATCCCAGGGGCGGTTCGGGTCGGGTCGGACGGGTCACGGGCAGAGGCTGTAAAACGGTGTCGTTTTGGGGTTGAAACTCAGCTCTCAAAACGGCACTGTTTCATAGGCCTATAAAAGACATGCCTTAACCTTTTTTTTTTTCTTTTTCTTTTTTTTCCCTTTTCTTTAAAAAAAAAAACCTAAATTTCTATCAAAAACCCCTCGCCCTCTCCATGGCCGGCCAAACCCCGACTGGTCATGTCCGATCCCCATCCGTCGCGCGTGGCTGCCACACGCCATAGTCCGTGGCCGCGCGTCATCACTCGTGATCGTCTCGCCGGGTCACGCACACCGATCCGACCACGTTTCCGTCGTCGTCGTTGATCCTCACGCGTCGGCCGACCACCGATGAAGGTAAAAAAGTTTCTTTTTCCTTTTTTCTATTTTAAGTCTTTCCTCTTTTTTTATTATTGGTTTTCGATTTGTTAACCCCCATTAAAAACGATTCTATATTTCTTCGCAGATCTACGTTTGACAGGGCACGGACGATGCTGGGCGGGACTTCATCGGGTGTTCCGGCACGAGCTCCGACGATGACAACATGAATCAGGGGAGTGACGTTTGACCTTTTATTTTCCTTTTTTTATTTTTAATAATTAATACTGATTATTAATAATAATTACTAATACATTTATCAATATTATTTTTTATTAACCATTAATGCTATTTATTCATTGTTTCTTATTATTATCAATATTATTGATATTAATAACAAAGATACCTATTAATACTTTTTGACAGAAGCAATTAATATTAATAGTGGTCTTAAATGCATGAATCAGTGTGTCTGTAGAAACTGATGTACTTAGAAATGTGAAGCATGAATAGCAGTAAACATATATTAATGATACCTGATTGCCTTCAATGCTTTGAGTAACTTGGTATTGACTTCGGTCCTTTGTTTTGCTCATTGTTTACCGTTACCTATTCTATTTGTAACTTCACTTCTCTATTGATTATTAAGTTTTTTCATAAAAACCAAAAAAAGATCCTTTCAAACTCTTTTAATCTGGTTTTTATACCCATTATTACAATGATGGTTTGCAATTTAATGCCCATCTTTTCTTCTTGCAGGTACCAATGGTGGCTATGGCAGCTGATAGTAGAGGTGCAAGTTGAAGCTGGAGGTGGCAACTTGGTTGCTGACGTGGCGCGTCCTGGTTGGCTAAGTAGCACTTAGCAAATTAGGGGTTTGGGTGTAATAGGTTTGGGCCGTTTAAGTTTAGGTTTGGGTTATTTGAATTTGGGCCCAATTGGGCTTTGTAATTGGACATTGTTATTCTTTGGACTTTTTAACTTTGAAATTAAATTTAAATTTAAATTAAATTTAAATTTAAGATAATTTAAATTTAAAATAAATCTAAATTTAAAATAAATTAAAAAAGGCCCCGTCAAAATTGGGCTCCATATAAAGCTTCATACGAGGTCATATGTATGGCAATCTGATATGTGGTGTTATACCACCATTCGACCAAGGGAAGCCAAGTGGCCTACTCAGAGGTTTTCACACCAGACATAAACCACAAATAGCCCTCAAAACATTTGTTCAGAGCCTCATTCTCCCCATCAGTTTGTGGGTGATAGGCTCTAGAAAGATGCAGTTGAGTACCTAAGTGTTTGAATAGTTCTTGCCAAAAGTGACTCAAGAAGACCTTGTCCCAATTGGAAACGATCAACTTAGGAGAGCAATGAAGCTTGTAAATGTGCTTCAAATACTCAAGGGTGACAGAAACAGCAGTAAATGGATGAATTAAGGCAAGGAAATGACCATATTTGGTCAATCAATCTATCACACCAATATAGTAATCTTCCCTTTTAAAAGTGGTAACCCCTCCACAAATTTTAAGCTAACATCAAACCAAGCCTTCTCAAGTATAGCTAAGGGTTGCAACAACCCAGGATAGGCTGAATTGCCCACTTTCAAGGGTCCATTTGTGCACGTCTTTAGAAAGACCCTTCTAATAAACAATACTAGACAAGCAATGACGAGTGGCCTGTACCTTTGAATGGCCTCCAATGGTACCCTCATAAAAAAAGGTCAAATAATATCTTGTGAAGAGTGATATTGCTACCCACTACAACCCTTCCTTTCCGACGAAAGACTGCACCATTCAAGTATATTTAGGATGGGAATGAGACTATTGTGCGAGATCCTGACAAAGCTGTTGAACTTTAGAGTCTTGAGCATAAGACTTCAAAATTTGAGCCCATATGTCTGACCAGGTAAGGTGAGTTTGGCTAGTGCACTAGAACAACAAAGCTTCCTACATATGTGGTCTACAAGACAAGGCATCAACGATTGTATTATAGACCCCTTTCCTATAAGCAATAGAAAAATCATAACCCAGCATTTTAGTGACCCACTTCTGCTAATAGGGAGTAATGGTCTGTTGATTAGTGAGGAATTTAAGGCTTTAACGGTTAATTTTAATAAAAAAATGACGACCAACAAGACAGGGATTGCATTTCTTAATTGTCATAATAACAACCATCATTTCCTTGTCGTATATGGACAAAACCTGGTGTTTGACACCAAGGGCCTTATCGAAGAAAGCTACAGGTCGACCTTCTTGTTGCAGCTGATAGAGTTTGTTGAGTTAAGGTACACTATTTTCCATTGTCATGTGCATTTGTTTGAAGGCAATTATGTTAAAAAACAGCTATTAGGAATACTTGCTTTTGTGCAATACTTTGATTATGGATGGTGTGTTTGGTGGTATGGTGTGAATGTGGTAGTTACTAGGAGAGTACCTCGGTGGCTAATGTGTCGCTCAAAATTTGAGTCGAATAATCTCGATTGGGTTTGGGGTGTCACATATGGAATTAAGAAATACTTAAAATAGGGAAAATGTTGTCATGTTTATGGCCATTGGATTTTATGGGAAATGAAAAAGAAACCCTAACCTTTGGATCTAAATTATTATGTCTAAATTTTTCATCATATAGTATTAATTGATTAATTGATTATATTGATATTTTAAAAGAAAAGATGAAGAGAAGTTTCTCAATCCTCCATTCTCCAACGCCGCCCACTATTTAAAGGAAGAAAACTTTATTTTTCTTATAATTTCATCTCTTTTCTCCATTTAACAAAAATCTTAGCTAAAAACCTTTAAATCCGTTGAAATCCTTAGTAAAAGTAAGTTTTTAACAAGCTAGTGAGGTCTTTTTGAAGCTAGAAGATGGTATGTTCATATTAGAAGAGGGAAAATATCAAGTTAGTATGAGAGACTAAGGTATGAAGGTAAGAGCTTCTTAATTTAGAGATAATATCATGTTTATTACAATTAGTAGAGCATGAAAGTGATATTAGATAAGTGTATTGATTATGTGTGCTTTGTTATTAAAGATATGCTAATGAAGAGAAAGGCATAGAGGTTGGTCCTAGTGGTGTATTCAAGGCTTGAAGAAAGATGTAGAAAGCATATTCAAGACATTTACCAAGAACTCTTAGAATTCTTCTTGCCATGAAAAGACATTAAGTATAAATACTTTGAAATAATATGTTAATTGAATGAATTTAATATATATATTTGTTTATGAATAATAAATAAAGTAAAAGATTTTATGAGAAGTAAGTAAAAGCAAGTAGTGAGAAGAAGTAAGTGTTAATGATGTGAGAGCTTGAATAAGTGGGATAAGGACTAAAATGTAATATATGTAAAGTTTAGTTATATTAATTCATATGAGAATGTTGGTCACATGAATATATATATATATAATGATACATGCTTGATGTGAAAAGCAATATGAGTAAAGTAATGAGTTAAGGAGGTAGTGAATGAGGTCATGAAATTATGTAATATACGTTATTGATGTGAAATAGTAGATTAATTACTAAATATGGAAAAGTGTAATGAAAATATGAAAATTGTGGAATAATGATATTGTGAATGATATATTTATATTTGTGTTAATGAATTGCTCATGTATACTAGATTTTGAATTTTTTGGATATAGTTAGCATGCTATAGGAATCCAAAAGCACTCTCGTGTTTTCTTGCACTTCGATGTCTGTGCTACTAGCACTTATGCGCTCTATGAATCTTGTGTTATATTTCATGTATCCACCTTGTTCATTCATGCCTACTATGGGCTAAGTAAGAATGATACGTAAAAGGTAACAAATAATCATGTTATGTTATTAATTTTAATTTAAGTTTAAATCTTTATAGTTTGTTAATTGTGTTTAAATATTTATATCTAATTGAAGATAAAGGTAAGATTTGAATTCTCTGAGTATTTGCTAAGCTATTCACGTAATTTAACATGTTTGTTGTTTTAAACGCATAGATTGAATATAGAGTTTGAGAGGATCATTTTGTTGTAGATCGACTTGGCTCACATCTCATCACCAAAAAAGGGACAAATTAGTGTGATTACTATATTTTGGTGCTTAGAATGACATGTACATAGGGTTACAACCATGAGATTGTATGTAGTAATCTAGCTTGATGGTTCCAAAGCTATGTCATACATACTTGATGGTATTTTGGATGTTATGATGTTTAAGCTCTTTCATGAGACATATATGAATCATACAATGTTTTAGTGATATAAAAAATTATATATTAGAATTTTTTGTTTAAAAAATTATTGAGAAAAATATTTTTAAAATTTCAAATAGTTTTATAATATAAAACTTGAAAATACTATTAGATCAACATCAATCAATTTCATTCAAAGTTAACGGGTAGATTTTTATAATTTTTATTATATTTTTATTACTTAACTTATTTTATAATTTTATTTATTTTCTATATAATTTTTAATCTATTTTTATTTTTATTACATATGGATACCATGTGACACTTTCTAATTGGATTGAAGTGCCACATGGCACATTCTAATTGGGTCACACTTCAATCGGTGTTTTTAATCATAATGATTTTTTGGTAAAGGACTGAACCAATTAACAAAATGTAACTTTAGGTACCAATCTAAGTATAAAAAAAGTTAAATACCAATGTGAGAAAAATGATATGCTTTAGGGGTCAAATAGTGCTTTAAGGCTTTAAAATTATTTAAAATAGAAAAATCTCTATAGTTATTTAAATATCTATTACATTGTAAGTTGTAGTATACAAAGTATGTGACTTAAATATATACAATTGTCATAACTCACATTTACAAATTATTATAATATGATAATAATAATAATTTTGAGTGTTATTTTTAGGGTAAATTAAACCAACAGCCACTCAACTTTGATATTGGGAAATAAACAGTCACCTAGTTTACATTTCATTCCTTTAACTTTGAAAATGTGATAAAACAGTCACTAATATTATCGAAAAGTGATAAAATAGTCACTGATTAACAATTTCTATTAGGGGCTTAATTGGAATGATGACATGGCAAGTTAACTAGTTGATGTGGCTAGTTAACTTGCCACGTAGATTGTAGGTGAAGGGTCAAACGTGGTAGGGAAGGGTTAATCTGATGGGTTATGTTGTTTAACCCTAAATTAGATTAAAAAATAATTTGATTAAGGGTTTAAGGAGAAACATTTCATTTGCCATCTGATCATTTGATTTTATTTTGATTTAGGGTTAGAAAAGTGTTTTTGAAATCTATCTAGGTTAGCAATCGATTGAAATCAGTGACTGGTTTGAGGAGAAAAGAAGGCACACCATTCTCAACGAAGATGGTGAAGGAACGAGAAGATGGCAATGTTGATATTGTAATAGGTATGTTTCATTTCTTTTTTGGGTTATGGGATATTTGTATTTAGGGTTATCTTGTGTTTATTCAAATTTGATGTCGATATTAATTGTGATTTTCAATTTAAGGTTTATTTTATTTTGATTTTGATTTTGATTTTTATTTTCGATTTAGGTTTTTTTTTATTTGGATTTGGATTTTGATTGCTACTATTTGGGATTTAAGGTTATTTAAATTTTTGTTTGATTTGTTATTCACATATTTTGGTTAACATATGTTGGTTTAGGGTTATTATTCATATAGGCGTTAAGGTTTAGGGTTTGATTTCGTTTTGGTTTAGGATTCGATTTTATTCAATTTTTGTTTGATTTCATATATTGTTTTCATTTTGCATTCTAATTTCATATACTAGTTTGGTTTGATTTCACATGTCATTTCCTATTGTTTATTGTTTATGCATATATACAGAGATACAATATATTGTTTATATTGTTTATTGTTTATTTGACATGTCATTGCCTATATATATACTCTCTCTATATATGCAAATTTGTTTATTGTTTGTCATTGCCTAGGTTTAGGGTAAAAATTGTTTGCTTAATGTCTGCCATATGCGTGATAGACATATATGCTCTATATACATGCAGTTGTGTTTATTGTTTATTGTTTTTGCATTGTTTTTGTTTTTTTGGCATTGTTTGTTTATATAATATTATTTTTGCATTGGTTATTGTCTAATAGAAATAGTTAAAGTGTTTGCATGTGTTGTATTAAATGTTTGTTTTTGGTCTGATAGTGATATATTAAAAGTTTATTTCTAGTCTAATAGTGATGAGTAATTTGTCTGGCAGGTTATTTGATGACAATTTAAATGACAGTGAAAAAGAAATGTTTGATTTTGATGAGTCTAGTAGTGATAGTTTTGTTAGTGATGTATCTATGAATGATGTGTCTAATAGTGTTGATTTAGATGGGTTAAACATAGCTGATATAGAAGTAGGTGAAGTACCTGATAGTGATGATTCTAGCAGGTTAAATTGTGCCAATGAATCTGACTCAGATGGCCGAAATTGACCTAAGTTCAACCCTGACAATGACATGAGTAATCTTATACTTAAGGTTGGAATGTTATTTAGCTCTAAAGATAGGCTAAAAGAAGATGCCAAGCAGTATGGCAGGTTGAATAGCTACTTTATTAAGTTTCCCAAAAATGATAAGAAAAGATTAAAGGCTATCTGTAGTGAAAAATGTTCTTGGTAGATATGGGCATCTAGAAAATACCTTAATCACCTTACTGACTCCACTTGGAAAATTAGGACTTCCAACCCGAATCATACTTGCTCCAAAGTCTATAAAAATAGATAGGTAACCTCAGTTTGGATAGGTGAACATTATAAAGAAAAATTCATTACTGATCCTAATTATTCTCTGACATCATTGCAATAAAATGTCAAAAGAGGTTTATGTTGCCTAGTGTCCATAATCAAATGTAGGAGGGCAAGACATAGGGCAATTGAATTAATTGAAGGAGCTCAAATATGAGAAGATATATGAGTATCTGTTTGAGGTTAGAAGCCAAAATAAGAGAATAACAACAATTTGTTATCTAGATGACAGGTTGTTTCAAAAGATGTATGTCTATCTTCAGGCATGCAAAGATGGCTATAGGGTTGGTTGTAAGAGGATGATATGTTTAGATGGATGTTTCTTGAAGGACTACTATGGTGGCTACTTACTTGCAGTTGTTGGGATAGATGTAAATAATAGCATCTATCCTATTGCATATGTTGCTGTTGAAAGTAAAAACCAAGCATCATGACTCTGGTTCTTGGAGTTGCTCGTACTGGACTTGGAAATTATGAACTCATATCAGATTTCTTTCATGTCTGACAAGCAAAATGTAAAAGAAGATATTGTTTTATATTTTTTCTGTTTAGGGTTTATTGTTTGTCAAATAATTTAATTGTATTTATTCCATTTGCAGGGACTTTTGGAAGCAATAAATATGTTGTTTCCTAATGCAGAAACTAGACTCTGTGTTAGACACCTACATGCCAATTTCAAGGAGGTTGGTTTCAGAACAAATGAATTGAAAGATTATCTTTGGAAAGTTGTCAAAGCAAACACTAGAAAAAAATTTGAGAATGCCATGGTTGAACTGAAGAATGCCAATCAGCATGCTTATGATTGGTTGAAGGAAAAAGACCCTACTCACTGATCAAGGTCCCACTTCTCAAGTAGAAGTGGGTCAGACATGTTGGTCAATAACCTGTCTGAATGTTTTAACAAGGTAAACAAAAATTTAATAGTTTATTTAGTAATTTTTATTCTTTCTAAATGCTTTAACAAAGTACTCCACTAATTATTTATTGTTTATTGTTGGTAGATCATATTGGAAGTAAGAGGGAAACCTATTCTTATCATGATATAAACAGTAAGGACCAAGATATTGTTGTTTATTGTGAAGAAGAAAGAAGAAGCTGAAAAATAGAATTGAATCTCGCGTCTAAAGATAAGGAAAAAGTTGGATGTGAATACCAAAATTCATTGAGGTTAAGTTACCCTTTTTAATATTATTTTGTATGCTGTTCTTTATTATTTTTGTATTCTATTTTTTTATTATGATTGACTTGTATGCTGTTTTTTTGTTGGATTTATGATGACTTTATGTTAACTTTATGTTGGTTTTATATTGGATGTTGTTTTTTAGGTGTCTTGGATGTTGTTTTATGTTGGCTTTATATTGGATGCCTAACTTGTATGCTGTTTTCGATGCTGTTTTTAGGTGTCATCCATCAAATGCTACTGGGGACAGATATCAAGTTGAAAGTGGTCCAAATAGTCAGCATGTGGTGGACCTAAATGAGAAAACTTGCTCCTACAGGAATTGGGATGTCACTGGCATCCCTTGCATGCATGCAGTGGCTACCAATCATCTTAAAGATGACTTCCCAGAGACCTATGTAGATAACTAGTACTGCAAGCAAACCTAGATTGAGATTTAATCATACTTCATAAAACTAGTAAAGGGTCCTAAGTAATGGTTGTATGTGCCAAACATGGTGCCAATACTGCCTCCTACACTAAGAAGACCACCTACCAGACCTACTAAGGTGAGAAGGAAAGAACTTGATGAACCAGACTCAATTGGAAGGATAAGCACGAGAGGGGTGGAGATGAAGTGCAATAAATGCAAGAAAGTAGGGCATAATAAGAGGAGTTGCAAAGGGGAAGTTGGTCAAAACCTTCCAGTAAATAATCTTACTTTGCTTATATTAGGTATCAAGTTGGCAAAAAAAAAGTAATCTAACTTGTTCTTCTTGTCGGTCAAAAGACATAATTTTGGCTTTCACTATCATTTGAGCATCCCAACTCAACAAAGTGAGCAACACAATTTAGCAAGCGAGCACCCCAACTCAGCAAGCGAGCAGCACAACTCAGTTGCAAATGGATGTTGTCCCAACTCAAGAATCTGCCTCAACTCAACAATATGCCCCCAAACAAAAGCTCTCATTGAAGAGGAAACCAACCATTGTTAGATGGATGACTTCTACTCAAGATTAAATTTGCCCACCTGCTACTAATTTTCTAAACTTTTTGTTGAACTTTTGTAAATTTGCCTATAGTTGCTATTGAATTATTAACTTAGGTAGATTATTATTATTTTTGTAAATTTCCCTACAATTCACATGTGTTTAATTGTATTGAATTGTAGGCAAATTTGGCAATAGTTTGCCATTCTTTTATTTTGTAAACAGTTTGCCATCCCTATCTTTTGTAAACATTTTGGCCTTTGACCTTTATATATGAGCAATGAAGTTTGCTATTCCTCTATGTTATATACAATTAGCATTTATATTAGAAATTTTGTAAACTGTTTAGGCATTCATCAGTTGGACTTTGAAAGCATCAAAGTGGTTCCAACTTTGAAATCAAATGGTTCGGCATGAGCAACAAAATGGTTCCAAAATGGAATCAACAACAACACTTTTATTGACCAAAATGTTTCGGCAATTCTTATGTATTATTGATGTATTATTAACCATTTATATGCATTCAAAATGGTTAGGAAAACATAATCAACATGGTTCCAAAAATAACCAAACCATCAGTAGAAACATGAGCAATAACATTATCAACCATTTCATTCCTTTCAAGTTTAGGTGTCTACAACTAATAAAATTACAACCAAACCAACAACAACCATGAGAAGTAACAACCAACAAAATTACATGAAAATTAGGGTTTATAAAACAACAACAAAATTACTACAATTACAAGCACCAAAAATCATGTTTTCTCTCCCTCCTTGCATCTTCCAATGTCCTCACTTTTTTCAAAAGACCCACCAATAAAATTCTTGAATGGGGCGTCAATGGTGGATCAACCAGTTGGAAAACCGACATGGTTTTCGAAATCCACTTCCAAAAGTCTTACACCTAAAAAACCTCCTACCTGGGTTGTCATTGGACCAAGAAGTGTTGAGTTTGATTGGGTTTCCACAGTAGCAGACCGGAATGACTGTAGGCATCCTCGACATCTCGATTTTATTCTTCTTCTTGTTCTTCTTTTCTTTTCTTCTTAAACCCTAAAATATGCTGATATGGGTTATATGTTAAATGTAACCGGCTAGTTGGACATTTTCCACACTCCTCCAACGTCGTCAACTACCATGTCACTGTTCCGTGACATCTGTGATGGAAAACGTGAAAAAGGATTGTTTTGTCACATTTTCAAAGTTGAGGGTCTGAAATGTAAACTAGGTGACTGTTTGTTTCCCAATATCAAAGTTGAGTGATTGTTGGTATAATTTACCCTTATTTTTATTATGCATGCTCAACATTTATTCTATTAAAATTTATGTTTTATTGCATTGTGCTAACGGGAAAAATGTAAGATTTTTTAGTCCAATATTGGAGACATTAAGTTTAAAATAATGTGCCCAGTTTAAAGGAAATAAAACTTTTTTAACAAAAAGTTAAATCATATTCATCTATTTGATTAGTTTATGGACATATCGAATTATAGGTGGCAAAATTTTATTGGTCATCTTAATCTAAGATAAAAGATTTACATTAAAAATATGAGAATTCATCATGTTGAACTTTCTAAAATTTGTCACATCCAAATTATGATATCGAAATCACTGTTTTATACACCACTAAAAATAGATGTTGAAATTGGTAAAATTTTTCAATCCACAATTATTGTAAGATTAGCTCAGCCTTTCCCCCCACATTTCTTTGATTCTTTATTCGCTCCCCAACTTCTGGGTATTTGTCTTTTTACCGCAATGGGAGATGGATGGTGGGCCGTACAAAAACCTTAAAGTTAGTTCTCTGGATTGCATATAAATTTATAAAAGAAGTTGTCAATTATTACTTTTGTTTCTCTTTAATTAGGAATCAATTTAAAGTAATGTTGGTAAGAAATTATTTTGGAAAATATCATGGCGATGCCACGTGCAAGTAGATGAGGATCACCCCATTCAACTTTGCTTCCGGATATCGTTTCCAATTTTAACACGACCAAAAATATCTAATCTCTTTTACTTTACTATCCTCCTTTCCGCCAACTATTTATACATATATTTTGGGTGAATTTGAATACACGATGCATTTATATGTAATTAGTGTAAAAATAGTGGTACCAATAATATTAGATACTGTAGCATGAAACAAAAAATAAACTAAACGCACCGTACCATAACATCCATCTAAACCCACCCGTAATTGTTTTTATGTTTGATATAATTTATTTTTATTAAAATAGTGAGGCTGGTTTCAACTTATCATGCAGAATATATTTATTTATGTCATTAATTAATTCAAATAATTAACGCCCTTAATTATTTCCATAGTTAGTATAAATTAAAATAAAACATTTATTTCAACACATTTTGTTAAAATATTTTTTTTGTTAGAATAGTATTTTGTTTTAAAATCCACAAAAAATCTAATAAAATTGGTTAACATTAATTAATAATATTATGAAAATATAAGCACTAAATAATATTAAAATTAAAGTATAGTAATTAAATATTCAATTTAATAGTAGTAGAGGTAACCATTAAGTTTTGGGTTTAATTGTTTTTATATTAATTATAAAATGACATGAAAATTATGTGTAAAAAGTTAATGGTTAAAAAAATACATGCCATTAAGTTAATTGATGAGTCAATAAATTACCGTTAGCATTTTATTAGTTTTGGACTATAAATAAATAAATTAATAACTTTAATGATCATTTAATAATTTTTTAACGTTAAATTGTTTAAGAAGAAACTTTTTAATAATCAAGTGATTATTTATATAATTTATCTTAATTTTTATATTTAAAAATTAATCAATATAGACCGTATATATTAAACGAGAGAAATTATTGCAAAAAATTATTTAATATACAAAAAAATTAGGAAAAAATCACATAAAAAGGAAAAAGCTTGCATGCATTATTCATCACTTTTTATATATTGGCTTCTAATGTCATACGTGTCAAACATGATTTTACATATTTATTTTTGTAATCTATTAAATAATTTTTTTTATTTTAATAAATTATTACAAATTAATATTGTTCTAATTTTTTAATATAATTAGAATATATTAACTATTTTGATTATTAGAGTACAATCAACTCTATCTATAACAGCCTCATTTATCTACCAAAATTTTGAATGATATAGAGAGAAAGTTGTTATACACAAGTCGAGTGGTGGACGAGGGGCTCGGTCATCCTTAGGGCTTTTAGGATTATTATCAAACTTTAGTTAGGATATGATAAACTTACTTGTGGGTCTTTGGAACCTGTTAAGATGTTCTAAACTTGATGTTGAACTTGTTATACGATTATGACTTAGTTGTGTGTTTGTTTTAATGTGAGTTCATACTATTTTTTTCTGATGATTTTGTGACTTTTTCGACTTATCCATTTTTTCTAAGTCGGGTTTAGGGCATTACTATAACAGTATTCGAGACACTTATAATAATATTTGAGATTTAAATCATATTTGATTTCTTTAATTTTCAAATTAGAAAAACTATAATTTATTAATAATACTATAAATTAGTAAGATTTAAATTCTATCTTTAATAAAATTTACAAATGCAATTCTATTTACCAAATATTATTTTTTATTTAATAAAATATTGTTAAACATTTTATCGGAACAACATCTTAACAAAAAAAAAATATGATTTTTATCTCACTTAGAAATAAAATTAATTTTACTAAAATTAAAGACAAAAAATTGTTGTAAACAACTAATGTAGTAAACAATATACTCCATACTTTTTATAGATAAAAAAAAACTATTATAAAGGGTAAAAATGAAATATAAAAAATCGGTTCTACAATATACTTAATTTTTATAGTAAATCAAGGGATAAATATTAAAATTATACATGAGTTATGGTTTAATGTGTAATTGTATACATGAACTTTGATTTTGTGACATTTTATACATGAACTTTTAATTTGATCCAATTCTTGTAATTTATTAACATATTTATGGATATAACATCATTTTATGTTTATATACAACATGCATAAATAATTATATTTATTCAATCTAAAAATAAATTAATATATTTATTTCTTTAAATGTATATGGTTAAGTCAAAATTAAAGTTTCAAATATATTTTAATCACAATTAAGTTTCATGTTTACAATTGCATCAAATTAAAGTTTATTTATACAATTACACATTAAATTAATATTCATGTGTAATTTTGAGATTTCTTCCTAAAATCAATTCTTAGAGTTGAATGTTAATGTATCTATTTTATAATGGTAAATCTTAATATTATATTATTGAAAAAATATGAGTGTAACTCAAAATTGAATAATTTAAATTATACTGAAAGTGTAATTTCAACTCTAAGAAAATATTTTTATTATTATTCAAATTTTAATAATAAAACGAAATATTATTATAATATCAATTTAGTAATATCAACAATAAACAGTGTTTTGGTAGGTTAAAAAATTCATCTAAACTCGCACTTCTTATATGTATACTGCATAAATTTGTAATTTAGGTCGGTTTGTTCAATTTGGTCTTTGCAATCTTAGATGATTTTAATTTGAGTTATTTCATGTTTAGGTTTATTTTGGATTTAGGTTATTCAAATTGAAATTTAAGTTTTTAGGTTAAGCCAATTTGGGTTGGAACAACTTAGGTTCGTATTGTTATTTTTTATGGTTAAATCGTGTTGAGTTGGATATAGAGTCAGATTGATTGCTAATTCAATCAAAATTGATAGGTATATATATACATATCTTGTTTCATGTATTGTTGTTCTATTTAAAATTATCATATTAAATTAGAAGTATTCATGGGTCGAGTTTGGGTCTAGCCTATAAATAGTACCAAACTATCAACTGTTATACATAGTTACCAAGCTCTATTTGATTTGAAATATGGATCTTTAATTTTGTTCAATTCCTCCTATATTTGTAAATGGCCAAACATGAGTTCGTTTAAGTTCCCTCATTTTATTTTTATTTTATTTTTCAAAATATATATTTTTCTTTTATTGAATTTATATTTTTTTTGGTAAATTGCAATAACAAAGTAAAACCCGAATAACAAACGCAATTAACGCGACACGAACCCAGGCCACACCTAGGACGATAAACACCTTGACCATCAGGCTATCATATGAGATTCTCTATTGAATTTATAATTATATGCAACTTAATATATATTTTTAATATTTATATTATAATAAAATATATTTAATTTTCATATGATATAATATATAAAAAAACATAAACTCGAATACAAACCGACTCAAACTTCATATATTAAAACTCGAGTTTAACACATATTTTGCTAGATAAATTACGCGAACTCAATATTCAAACATAAAACCTTAGGATTTGGACATTAAGCCAACCCTTACACTAATATATATTAAGCAATGCACATACTTATCTATGTATGTGTAGCTTCAAATGTGAACAAAAATCTATCTCCAAATTTCAAAATATTTTTATCGTATTCACTTTATATTTAAAATTGTAGAATTTAGCAAATGAACGTTTTAACTTAAAATGTAAAACATGTGGACAAAAATCTATCATCGAATTTCAAAAGATTTAAATTTTATGGTCAGCAAATTTCCCATTTGCCAAACAAGTTCAAATTTGATTGTAACATTGTGGTTGGATACCCGAGCTGTGGTCCAGACCATGTCCTTTCTGTAAAACTTATCCGCGACACACAAAGCCGCCCAAAAAGGGGGTCCAAGTGAGGACCATATAACTATAATTTTATTTATTTATTTATGAATAAGAGTTGAAATGTTCACGGATGGATTGCATCATAAACGAAATCAAAATTTTTTTTAAGGGGTTCGAAATTGAATTATAATTTTTATCATAGAAAAAAATGTAATTTTATTATTAAAATAGATTATATCTTTATAAATTTTAAAAGATTAAATCAAATTTTTATATTTTTAAAGGATTAAAGAGTAATTTTATTTTTATTAATTTAAATTTTTAAAAATTAATATAAAATTTTTTTCATTTTAAGGGGAGACCTGCTAGCTCACCTAATTTCGCCACTGTATTGCATAAGATAAATTTTATAATATAATAAGATTTTAATCCAGTTTTCATAACAATCTCATTTTGTATATTCCACGTAAAAAGTCTCGGTTCACTTTCTTCATTGAGACGTTAATGGGGAAAGAATTTTCTCTGTGTAGAAGCAGTCGGTTACTTTATCAACTCGAGTTCTTGTCTATTTCTTTACTCACGTTCTCTTTTGAAAGCACTAATTTAACTATTGGAACGTAAGCCTAAAGATTGTGCATTAAGCATCGGAATGTCAATTTAATCATCTTGTTTCGATAAAAGATTATGCTGAAGATCAAATTCAGATAGACAAATTAAAAAATCAATGCTTTCAACTAGATTTGAACCCAATATCTCTTATATATAAGGATAAATCTTAAACATCAATATTTGCCTTAACATTGATAATAAGTGGCACATAAAATAAAATAAAATATTTTCTAACTTTATTAGAAAAAAATAATATATTCTCTAATACTTTATTACCTTAAATCTTATTTAGTTTCCCTTGAATCATATTCTTTTGTACTTGTAAACTTAACCAAACAATAAGATGATATCATTGAAATCCTTAAATTTAATCCTTATTTTATGGTAGATTGTAAAAATATACAATTGGCATTATACAATTAAGGTATATTAATGATATGTATCTCTATATATAACTATGTTATTGTTGTTGAAAAAAATCTTGTTTGAAAACGGGTTTTTATCCTAATGGAAAAAATAAAAATTTGAAAATCAAGTCGGTTTATGATATTTATAGCAAATCTTTTTTTCCGAAAAATACCTGTGCTTTATGCGAGATGGTTCCTTGTCGTTCTTGGTTGTCAACTGAACGACCTTCTCCGCTATTCTCGTACCACGAATTTCTTCGAGTGTGGGCTCAAACAATCACAAATCAAACATAGAACCAAAAATAATTTTCTTACTTTCAATAGGAAAGTAAATCTCTATCTCTATAGAAATCGATAGATTTGTTATTCCTAAAAAGTAGAATTTATACTTAAAAAATAAATTTTGACTATTTTCGGCCAGAATAACAATATTGAAAACTTATGTGTAAATAGTTCTCAACTATAAAAATATTTATCAAGCACTTTAATCAAACTTTAAAATCCCAAATTAATATAATAATACTAATAAAATAACCTGAAAATTCCCAAAATAACCAATACTGAATGATAAAAGAAAACGATTAAAAACAAAAGTTCCTTCGAGTACCAAGTCGTCTATGTCCAACATATCTGAAAGAGAAACTACGAGGAATGAGCTAAAGTGTGTCTCTCTAAAGTGCATACATCCAGAACATAATATCATAGTCATTTAACAAACATTTAAGTAAGCACACAATATGGTATTTCTTAATGCATTACACTCACAAGCAAAATGCAATGTAGTCAATCACCTGCACACCAACACAGTGGAAAGGTTCCCCAGAACCCCTTCCCATCCAATCTTCACCAATCGTAGTGTGGTTTTACTATCAGCCGTTTGAAGGGGTGATAATCACGTTTTCCACCGTACAATCCCAACCCATGAACACACAATGGTATTCTAGCACATATATCTCAGTCTCAATCGCAATCTGTAACATCCCAAATTCTATAGTGTCGAGAAACAGTAGTTGGGACCTCACACTCTAATAAATAAGCTAGAGTCGATAAACTTGAAATTTAAATTTAATTGTTTAATTATTAAGTTATATGCCTTTTAAGAATTGATAGTAGGAGAGTTGTTGACCAAATTTAGATATTTTGAGTGATAATATAATTTTAAATAAATAATAATGATGAAATTAGAGGAGAAAGTGGAAGGAAAGAGAAAGTTTTATCTCATTCCTTCTTCTCCAGTGTGAAGAATAAGAAACGAAAAGCTCTTGTGAAACATAAATTTCGGGAAGCTCTCTCCCTAGGATTGAAGGGAGTATTGAGGTTGGTTTTGATAATTTTTGATATATTTGAGTTCAAATTAGCTTGGTTTATGTGACCCATGGTTTTATTTGAAAAAATTTTAGAGTTTTAAAATTCTACCATTAATGATTTTGGAGAAGTTTTGGTGAAGTAAATGGTTGTTGAACAAAATAGTTAGAAAAAAAAACATGTTGGATAAATGATCTTTAATGATTTTTGAAGATTTAGAACAAGGTGAGATTAAGATAGTGTTTCCATGGGAGCCATGGTGAACTAAATATAGAGTTATGAGTGTCAAGTGTAAAAGCATGTAAAGGCATGAGCTACTTGTGAAATAAACATTTATACGTGCAAATTGAGTTTTGATAATATAGTTGGGTGATGGTTATGATTTTTGAATGTGATTAATTGGATAGATCAAGGAGCCCAATGCGTGGAGGACGTATAATTCCCTAGTAGGTAAGTTTCTTACTAGAAACTTGTTATATTTCAATATACTTGTGATGGTTTAGGTAGATTTATTTGGTTATAATTGTTTGAATTCATGGATCATTGGTAATTACGAAGAAAGAGAGAGAAGAATGTCATGTAGGTGACCTTGTATAATGAGTAAATGAAGTAAACATATCAGGCTAACGAGCGTAAACGTACTTATGCTGACGAGTGTAAAAGTAAAGAAGTCCTCGTTATGAAATGTATTTATAAGAGTCCACTAAATTAATATAAGTAATTTGTTGTAACAACAAACCCTTAGGGAGGGAGAAAGTATATATATGAATTTCAAATATTAATGATAATGAAAGTTTCGTATGATTCATTTCGTGAAAATAAGAGTTTTCCTATGCTTGGGCATTGAATTATAGTGAGAAGTTTAGGAAGGTTACTCATTTTTATCATACTAATCTAAACTTTTATTCTTTGTAGACTTTTGAGCTTTTGTGACCTTGTGGATTGGATCATCGGAGTATACACATCAACAATACGTCTCCTTTTTGTAGTTATTGACGTCTTAACTTTTGGTTAATTTTGGCATGTAAATAGGTTATTGGTTGTATGTAGATGATTAGGGACAACACTTCTTTTGTATCAAATCTTTATGCCGGAACTTTGCTTATTTGAATTTAGGTTTGCTTATTGTGTCTCTTTTTATGGTAAATTACAAGGAACTTAGTGTTATTTTGATACTGACTCGAGTTGTTACAGAACAACTCTAGGAGGTATTGATAGAAGTACAGGGAAAGGGATACTTCATGTAACACCCAAATCCTGAACACCGTTTTCAGTAAGGATTTCCAATGTCACGTAAATCATCTATCATTGTTCAATCTTAAATACCATGACATTCAATCTTACTTTATCAAAGAAATGTTCGCAACATATCATACTATATCATTTATTTATAATCGTAATACAACAAGGGTAAAAATGTTATTTCCAAGATTTTTGGAGACTTTTACCGATACCTGAAGGGCAAGTATCGATACAAGAGAGGCAACTACCGATACAAGTCATGATATTACTGATACTAAAAACTCCAAAGAGTTGAGAAATTCTACCCTGCAACTTCTATCGATACAAGCACACAATCAATCGATACTTTCACATAAAGTACTATCGATACTCACAATTAAACTACCGATACAACTCAAGTCAGTGAGCAACCTCTATCTTACCCTGTACTTCTATTGAAACATGTATGGGTTCTACTGAAACAAGTATGCAGAATCTCAAGAATCATACTAAACACAAGTTCATTAACTCTATTCATACACAACTTTAATTATGCATTTAAGCTAACACAGAATACATGGTTTCCATGTCAATACAAGGTACTTTTGAGTCTACTTTCCACATTGCAAAATCATACATTTTTAACATTTCATCAAACATAACAAGGTTTTCATAATCTCAATGTATATAAGCAAAAGATAACATCATCCTAGTACATGCCATATAACCAAGTGATAGAATATCTACCGAACAACTTTGGGATAGTGTGATGCTCCAAGATGATCCGATCTCCGAACAACAAAATTTAATCTACAAAACAATAGCAATTTTACAGGTAAGCACTTCATTGCTTAGTAAGTTCATAAAGTTAAATAGATTTACGAAACTTCAAGAGTTGTAAAGTCTAATCAACCGAATAGAGTAAACTGTATACATCCGAGGTAGGTTTCAATTCGCATTTGATACTCACGATGACACAGAGTCATCGAACCCTTAATCCGCAATGGGATTCATTTCATTTAATACTTATGGTGACACATAGTCACCAGACCTCATAATCCGTAAAAGATTCATATACTCATGATGACACATAGTCATCGGACCTCATAATCCGTAAAGGATTCATATACTCACGATGACACATAGTCATCTGACCTCATAATCCGTAAAGGATTCATATGCTCACGATGACATATAGTCATCGGACCCTTTTCATTTACGGCTCAAAGCCCGTTAGCCTTTCCTTTCCTTCGTTCCCATCTTTCATGCTTCCGATCATCGTTTCAACTCACAACAATTGTTTACAACACAAGAATATTCAATTTAAATTGGAACTTAACCATACGAACTTATAGATTAATTTGTAGTAACGGCTTAAGCACAAGGACTACCTGTCAGTAAGTTATCCAATACTAATTCCTAATTCTGTATAGCCCCTAATGACATGTCCTTTATTTCCCAATTATTTAAGAGGTTCATATGTGTCATTTACTATGTTCATTGCAATTAACTTTCATCATGTTATACCATTTCGAGCAAACATCCATATAATCCTTATTTACCAAACATAATATTGAACTAACTAACAATGTCATTTAGTTCAATTTACTATTTGTCATATATCAACGAATAATAACTAACACAACACTTAATCATTTAAGCATTTCGTTGTCACCTGATTTCAACTATATCATTTCGTCACTTTCAATCATGCTTCTCAATACAATTTCATTTTAATGTAATTCAATTCATCAATTTAATATTTACTAAGCAACAAATTTAAATACAACATACTTAAATTATTTAAATAATTCAAAAACAGAACCTAAATCAATTATCTTACTGTACGAACTTACCGGACTGATTTGCAGCAATCGTCAAAGTACAGGGACTATTGTGTTACTTTATTTTCTCCTCCGTTATCAACACATTCTTGATCTAACATAACAATTCCATTTAATTAGCTAATTTCAATAGTAAAATAAACTTATTTTATGCAATTAAGCCCTTTTTGACAATTTTACAAAATTACCCTTAATATTTTTCTTTTATACAGTTTAGTCCCTAAGCCTTAAACATGCAAAATACCTATTTTTATTCCAATTTCATCCCATTCAAATATCTATGTTCCTTTAAACAGCCCACTTTTGTCATTATTTCACCTTAAGTCCTTGAAAATTTATCACTTTAACATTTTAGTCCTTAAACATTAAAATCATCAGAAACTACTTTACAAAATAATCAAATCCAACAACCAAGCTTAATAAACTTCAATAAATTTTCAAGAAACAACTCATTCATAAAATGACAAAATTTATAACATTTAATAGATTCACAAATTAGTCATTGGATTTGCTAGATTAATCTAATACAGACTAAAAAGCATAAAAATTACTAAAAATGAGCAAGATTTACCTACTAAATTGGAGAACCCTAGTTGACCGAAAGCTTGCTTCTCCTTGGCTATGGAGTTTCGGCTTTTCAACCAAAAATAAAGAAAGAAAGATGATGAATTATTTTATCATTTTTTTAACTTAATATTTTACTCTTTTATTTTCAATTTACAAAATTAACCTTTAATTGTAACGTATAAAATCACTTAAACGAATCCATATTTGTCCAACATATAAAAATATGGTATAATTACCATCTAGATCCATTGATTTACCCTTTTAGCTAATAAAAACCATCCTTTTCAACCTTTACTATTTAGTCCTTTTTAATTAATTAACTATTTAATCGATAAAATTTCATAACCAAATTTTAATACAATACTAATGACCTTTTTAAATATTAAATAATTAATATTTACGATTTGACACATTGAATTTGTGGCCTGGAAACCACCATTCTCGATCATACTAAATTAAACTAATTAGTAAATCCTCATTTTATTAGGATTTAATTGCAATTTACCAAAATCTAAAGAGTTTCATATCATTTCTATTATTAGGCCATCTAAAGAGGGTCAAATTTCATAATTGGTCCTTTAATTATATTAAATTTCAATTAAATAAACTTGTTTACAATTTAGTCTTAAACTAAATAGGACTAAAAGAATAAATATTCCAAAAGTTAGTGGAAGGTAATCATATCCTTCACCGCTTGGACTTTTTGACCATGGTGTAATTATCACTTTGGTTCCTTTTATTTTTAATCAATAGCAATTAACTTTTACCTCTTTTATAATTTACTCCTTTTTCCTTAATTAAGCAATTAATCATCAAAATTACCCTACCAAACTTCAATTCACATAAAATAAGACTTTATAAATATTTAATAAACATATTTACGACTCTTAATTTTAGAAACGAGGTCTCGATACCTCTTTTTTTAAAATCACTTGACTTTTAAACCAAACCACTTATACTAATTTTTAATTCAATAATTAAAATTCCTAAATTTGAAATTTCATATACAATTAATATTGACTTATTTAATTTAAATACTAATTATAAAAAAATTCTTGTTGGGTTTATGATCCCAAAATAACTGTTTTCGATATCACTAAAAATATGGGCTGTTACACTTTAGGTACTAACTTGAGTTGTTTCGGAACAACCCAATGAAGTATCGGTAGAATGTACATGAGAAAGAAATTTTGGCTACTAACTTGGAGAGTTTCAGTAGTTACATCTAGAGTGTCAATAGTACTCTAGTTGTAACAGTTGTATAAAATGAGAGTATCAGTAGAAGCTCCAGGCAGAATTGTCTTTGGTTACTGGAGTTGGTTGTATTGGTAGTACTCCTTAGAGTTTCGTTAGAAATTGCCATAGTATCGGTAGAACTATAAGTTGTTCCGGTAGTAAACTGCAGCGATTTCTATTGTTTATTTCACCAGGGTTCTATTGATACTACTCAAATTGGGTATCGATAGAATTACTTCCATATGAATTTTTTTTTCTATTTTATATAAGATTTTAAATTATTTTCAAATTTGTGCAGCATAAAGGAGTAAGAATATATTTATACATTCGTAAGAGAGCAAAGAACTGAAAATGACTCCAAATGTTGAAAAAAAATGTTTAAACATCCTCTTATTCGAGTCGAACGATCGGATCGGATAATTGGGTGTTATATTTAGTGGTATCAAAGCTAGGTTTAGTCGATTCTAGGACTGAACATAGCATTTATAAAGTCTAGAGTTACATTTCATATTAATCTGTAAGTTATGTGATGCTGGTGATCTGATCTAACAATGTTTTCTCTTGTGTTCATATAAATATATATAGATCTGAAAATGATAGACAAAAACAAGCTTGTCGAAAATGATGAGGTCGAAAGTCATGCACCGATGGTGAGTGAGGAACTAAGTCAAGATGTGTCCGGATCCTAAACTATGAGAGGTGGAAATCGTGATGCTTTCTTTTAGATGATGAACGAGTGGTTTACGCAATTCATGTGGAACAACTTGATGGTTCCACAGCCACCGCCCCTACTGATACATACTACTGTACCTATTCAGCCCTTACAGGTAGATCAAATATCCGTTCATCGCCTTCCTATGGATAAAGTTTGAAAATGTGGAGCTACGAAATTTTTCGAATTATATAATGATGATCTTGCTAAAGTTGAATATTGCTTAGTTAATATGTAACGGGTATTTGATGAATTAAATTGCTCACCCGAAGACAGTCTAAAGTGTGTTGTATCCCTTCAAAAAGAGGATGTGTATCAGCGGTGGATTACCTTGATCTTTGTGATTCCACGTGAATATGTGACATGGGTGTTTTTCTAGGCAGAATTTAAGAAAAAATATGTCAGCCAGCTGTACTTAGAGGAGAAAAGAGGGAATTCCTTGATTTGAAATAGGGAAATATGTCAGTTGTAAAGTATGAGCACAAGTTTGTGAACCTATGCAAGCATGCCCGGGAACAATTAACTTCTGAAGCTGAAATGTGCTCTCGATTTTAAAGAGGAATGAATGAAAACATCCGATCTATGGTGGGAATGTTGGAAATCAAAGAATTTGTAGTGTTATCACAATGAGCCCAGAAAATGGAAGCACTATGAAAGGAGAAGAAACAAGCCAAGGTCAAGAAAGGGACTTCGAGTAAAAGAAGTTAGCTTAGAAACTTCCCTGTCCGTCCACCAAAGAAGTCACGTGAATTCAGTAGCCACTCCGTTTCCATTGTAGGGAATCCGAGGAGAAGCATGTTTAATCAATTTCCTTCGAGATCTCAAGCTACGTTAGTAGCTAGTGCTGGCAGTGTACACAATATAAATATCCTTGTTTGTAAGTAGTGTGGTAAATCTCATGGAGGAGAGTGTAAAGTTAAAATTGGAGCTTGCTCTCATTGTGAGTCACTTGAACACCGAATAAAAGAGTGTCCATTCAGGGGTGATTTTAGTTCGGAGCCGTTAATAAGGCCTGCGAATACTTCCCAGAGAGGCAGGAAATCGAGACCAAGGAATACTTCTAATGTAAATTGAAATGAATCACAAGATATGACATTAAGATCTGAGGGTCAAGCACCTACCAAGACCTACTCAATTTGAGCCAAAGAGGAGGTTACAGCACCTGACGTCATCGCGAGTATTTTTACTCTTATTGATATTACTGATATTGCATTAATTGACCCTGAATCTACGCATTCTTATATTTGCACAACACTAGCCTCTGAAAAGAAAATGCCCATCGAGCCTACTGAGTTTGATGTCAGACTGTCTAATTCGATAGGGCAGAGTGTAATTGTTAACAAAGTCTGTAAGAATTGTCCATTGAAAATATGAAATTATGAGTTCCCTGCGGACTTAATGTTGTTACCCTTTGATGAATTTGATGTTATTTTAGGAATGGATTGGTTAACCATGCAGGATGCAGTGGTCAATTACAAGTAAAAGCGAATTATGTTGAAGTGTTCGAATGGAGATTCTGTGAGCATTGAAACAGAGCGATCCAATTGCACTTCAAATTTGATATCGACTTTAACTGCATAGAAATTGATTCATAAAGAGGCTGAAGCCTTCTTAGTATATGTCTTGAACACTACCACATCTGAACCAAAGATAGATCAAGTTCCAACAGTACGAGAATTTATCTATGTGTTTCCTGAGGAGTTACCTGGTTTACCGCCCGAAAGAGAAATAGAGTTTTCTATTGATGTAGTGTTTGGAACTGCTCTGATATCTATGGCACCTTACTGGATGGCTCCGACCGAATTAAAAGAATTAAAATCTTAGTTGCAGGAATTTTTGGATCATAGATTCTTTCGGTCAAGTGTGTCACCTTGGGGAGCTTCGATTTTATTTGTTAAGAAGAAGGATGGTACCTTGAGATTGTGTATAGACCATCGACAATTGAGCAAAGTAACAATAAAGAATAAGTATCCGCTACCTAAAATAGATGATTTATTTGATCAGTTGAAGGGAGCAACCGTGTTCTTGAAGATTGACTTACACTCGAGATATTATCAGTTGCGAGTCAAGGACCTAGATATTCGAAAAACAAGTTTCAAAACTCGATACAGCCATTACAGATTTCTGGTTATGCCATTTGGACTGACAAATGCCCTAGCCGCATTCATGGATCCAATGAACTGAGTGTTTCAGTCCCCTATTTTGATTGATTTGTTGTAATGTTCATTGATGATATTTGATTTACTCAAGTAGTGAGAGTGAGCACGATCAACACTTGAGAATAGTGTTACAAACCCTACAGGAAAAATAATTATACGCAAAGTTTAGTAAATGCGAGTTTTGGCTGACGGAGGTTGGATTTTTGGGACATGTGATTTCGGTTGAAGGTATTTGAGTTGACTCGAGTAAAATTTCGGTAATAGTGGAATGGAAGCCTCTAAGAAACATCACCGAAGTATGAAGCTTTCTCGATTTGGCGGGCTACTACAGATAATTTGTGAAAAACTTTTTAATTGTGGTTTCGCCTATGACGAGATTACAACAGAATGGTGTCCAATTTGTTTGGACCGATAAGTGCCAACAAAGTTTTGAGCAATTGAAGAAAATGCTAATCGAAGCTCCGATCTTGACTCAGTTAGAATCTGTGAAAGAATTTGTGGTTTTCAGCGAAGCATATTTAAATGATTTGGGTTGTGTACTTATGCAAGAAGGCAAGGTAGTAGCTTATGCTTCTCGACAACTGAAGACTCACAAAAGAAATTATTCGACACACGACTTAGAATTAGCTACAGTAGTGTTTGGTTTAAAGATTTAGCGAGATTATCTCTACAGTGAGAAATGTCATATCATAAGAGTTTGAAATATTTAATGATCCAAAAAAAAAACTCAATCTTCGATAGAGGAGGTGGCTCGAATTGTTTAAGGACTATGACTTAATCATAGATTATCACCCGGGAAAGGCAAATGTTGTCGCGGATGCATTAAGCTTGAAGTCGATATTTGCGTTGAAAGCATTAAATGCTTGTTTATCAATGGGAGGTGATGGTTGCATTATTGCTAAGCTGAGGACTAGACCAGTATTCCTTCAACGAATTAAAGAGTTACAAGTAACATTATATAATTAAGATAAATTATTAATAATAAAGAACCCTATATACAATTATGATGTTATAATGTACATTTTTATATTAATGATACTTAATATTAAATCCTAAGCATGTAACTAATTTTATAGTAGATTATAATATATACAAATAATATTGGTTAAGATTATAATATATACAAATAATATTGGTTAAGTAATTAAGTTATTTTGGATTTAAATTATATTTAAATTGTTGTGAAATTGTTATGTTCATTTTGTTTGGATTGTAATTTAACTAATTTTATCAAATTTTTTTGTGATTCAAATATCCGACATATGATTGAAAATGTTAAATTTAGATTTCTTGTATATTTTTATGTAACTTTTAATTTTTTTATGTAACTTTTAATTTGTTTGGAGTTTTTATGTTTAAGTTTTTAAGTATATTTAATTTTTTGTGAATTATTATTAGTTTATTTGGGTTATTATTTAATAACTTTTTTAATTTGCATTTATTTATTATTAATTATAAATAAAATTTATTTAAAAGTATTTTTTTTGTTTGATTTTATAGTGTTTCACGAATCTAGATATCTAAAATATGATTGAAAATGTTAAATTCAATTTTTTTTTGCGTAATTTGGATAACTGACGGATAATGGTATTAAATTCAGTTTCAGATTTGGTTGGTAATACTTGAATAATTTGCGGGTTCAAATTTTTAGGTAGATTTGTAGATTTGGATAATCCAAAAGTTGTAGATATCCAACCTGTTATCATTCTTAGATGAAGGGCTAAAATAAAATTTAAAACATTTGGAAGTTAAAAATTTTGTATTAAAATAAGTTAAAAATTTAAAACATAGTGAGAACTCTTAAAATAAGAACCATGAGAACTAAAATGCTTTTAACCCTTGGATCAAAATGAATAAATCTAAGACTTATATTCAAGAATTAATTTACCTTGAAAAAGCTTCAGTTTGCAACAGGTCAAAATAGTTTGGTTCTAACTTCTTTTGGAACAGAAGTTGAGACAAAACAAATTCTGGCTAAATAGTTTCAAGATAAAATGAAGCATAAAGTAAAGGAGAGAATTAACACATGATATTTATTAATGTAGTCCGAATTCATCAATCTTAATCTATGAAGCTTCGGTTAAAGAATGATTTTGTTGAACAATCCAATTAAATAACCTATTGGCTAAAACTACCCTTACAACAATGGATATTTACAGCCTACAACTTACTTAAATTATTACAGATCACTATCCTAAATATCTCACTCTCTCAAATATATTACTTTACATTTAATGAAACGTTCCAAACATTACATAAAAGAGTGTAAAAGAAAAACACTTCGCACAAATGGATTTCTCTTAATTTGCAGGGTACCTCGGAGGCACAAGGTGAGGAAACTAGTTGGGCTTATCTTTTTGGGCTTCTAGCTTGGCGCTTATGGAATAATCGAAATTTATTCATCTTCCAAGGAAAATCGTAGAGCTCGAGAGAGAGATAATCAAAGTTTCGACTTTTTGGACTAAACATTTTTCCTCTTCCTCCGGTGATGTTTCGCGTGAAGAACTTGAGCCCACTCGTGGAGAGTATCTCACAGGAGGTTGGACATTTCTCAAATAGATGGTGCAGTTCAAGTGCGATCAGGGAATGCAGTTGCAGGGGGAGTGTTGCGAGATAGAAACGGTGATTGGGTTCTCGGATATAATAGAGTCCTAGGAAATTGCTCCATCTTCGATGCAAAGCTTTGGGGAATTTTGGATGGCCTCAAAATTATCCAACGTAGAGGTCATGACAAGGTGACCATTCAATCAAATACCTTAGAGATAATTAAAGCTATATACATTGTAGTGTGTTGAAGGTTTCAAATTCTGTTTTGATTAGACGAATACATCGCATTTTATCTTAAGAGAATCAATAGATCTTACGATACATCCCTAGGGAGGAGAATCAAAATGCTAGTCACCTTCCTTACTAACATAAAGAGCACAACACTCTTTCTTTTTCTTTTCTTTTCACTGCGTAATGCAAGTTTTTGGGTGAATTTTTTTTTGGATAATCTCTTACTTTTAGAATTTTTTTTGAAAGAAAATAGAAGCAAATTTACAACATTATAGAAAGTAAAAGATTAGGTTTATAAAGATTGATTAGTAAAAGATTAGGTTTATAAAGATTGATTAAGTAATTTGGATATTCAATACTTTTTTTCTTGAAAAAATTGAAGAGAAATTCACTAAAAAATATTTGGGTATTCGATGCTTGGGTTGTATTGTTTTAAATTCTTCGAATTATTTTCATCAACCAAGAAAAAAATCTCAAATTTTTTTAAATGAAATGCTCTACAATTTTTTTTAGGAAAGAAAGACAAATATCAAATACTCAAATTGTTTAATTATGTTGTAAATCTGCTTCGAATGTTGTAAATCCTTTTTTTGTCAGCCTAAAACTTGTATTTCACAGTGAAAAGGAAAAAAAGAAGAAGAGAAAGATGGGGTGTTATGCTATTTATTTTACTGAAATGGATTAAATCTTAAATCTAAGGTTTAGATTTATTTATTTTAGTCTAGGGTTGGAAATAATTTGGTTATCATGATCATGATTTTTATTTTAAGAGTTCTCACTATAATTGTCACTAAGAAGAAGAAAAAAATGCAATTTTTATTTAATTAAGAAACTAAAAATTTAAATTAAATTATCAATATTAGAAATTCTATCACGTGCATATGCATATGGAAACCATAAATTTAGAATAAAAATATGTGTTTAAAAAACATAAAATAAATAATGAAACGCATGGTTTGAAATTAATTAATAATAACATACAAAATATATACGATATTAAAGTAAAAATATTAAATTAAATTGTTTATCATGATGTTATCGTCAATCTTGAATTGATGTTGAGTTAACTTGCGACACCAACTCAATCAAATACATTATTAATATAATATATAAGATTGATTGATGTAATAAAATGTGTATAATAAAATTAAAATATATAAAAATATTAAAATAAAGCTTTAAATGAGTGGTTAATAGCGTGGGATCAAACCCCACCAAGGACAATTTTTTTTTATTTATTTTCTAACGTAAAATGAATAAAATGCCCTCGAATATTGTAACTAAATTGGCGTTTGGTTTGACTCGTGACACAAATTCAATTAGAAGCTTAAATTGTAGTATAAATATACAATTGATAGAAGTAATAACGTGTGCATAATAAAAACTAAAATGTATAAAAATATTAAAATAAAAATTTAGTTGAGTGGTAAATTAATAGTTTTACTAATACAATTGATTCTGATTCAAATAGCATTATATGCAAATATTTTTATTCTTTTTTAAATAAAAAGATTAAAGTACCCACAAAAAATATAATTTATTTTAATTACAGAATAATATTTTTATAATTTTTTTATCCGAATTGATAACTCGATTGAAGATGACACAAATTCAATAAAATACTTATTAAATAGTACAGATTTAAGAAAGACTAAAATTGCAGTTATCCCATTTAAATAAAACTTTCATCCATAACTCTCTTTATATTATTATTATTATTATTATTGAAATTTGAAGAGGAATTTAGATGAATCAATGCTTGCTTGTCTTAGCTGCTTTTCCAGTTTCCAGGGAGCTGTTATGGATGAATATGATGATTTTCATAGCGCTTTGGTAGGGATATTTTAGAGCTATACAAAGTAGAGGGGGCAAGTGGCAACACCTTTGTCGCTGAGCCCTACCTCGGCATGCCATTTCCGTATTGAGGTTGGTTGGTTCCTACCTCCAAAACAATCACTCGCTTTCCCTTCGACAGATACGTCGATGATATCATATCCCCATTCCAATTTGTGAATCACATATTCAGGTTTAGCCTTTTCATTTTTTTTTCTAATTTTGCCATAATTTCAAAATTATATATGCTATACGTCAATGACCACCAACTCGAAACTCAAATGATATTCGGATCATTTACCTACGACTCAGTCAGGTCCCATCATGTGAATATGTACAATATGTATAGCGATAAGACAACAAGAGGAGTCACGGTCTCAATTCGCATAGGCTTAAAGAGTTCGCATATGAGAGATTGCGAGATTTGGCAAGTAACCCAAAATGGTACACATGCCTAGCATACCCGAAATTCACTTAGAATGTCAGTTATATGAATAGTATAATCAAGTCAATGAACAATGAAATCAAATCATGAACAGTGATCATATATATAAATACTCGAATATTCTCTTTAATAATACATAAAAAAAATTACTCAACAATATTAAAGTGTTGAGAGATTGAATCCTCTCAATATATTGATTTTAAAATTTAGGACCAAATTATAATTACGTATGTTTTTGATCGCTTGACAAATTTAAAAAATATATATAAAGTTTTTGTTAGTTAAAATGTGATTGGTCATTTACAAAAGTTTTTATTTTAATTAAATTTTAATATCAATTAAAAATATTAAAACTACAACTTATGGTATCAAATAATCTTAGATTATCTAAAAGTTAAATTAAAATGAGTTCACTTTTAATATATAAAAATAATTCCCCGAACAAAAATTTTTTTTTTTTAAATGGTATTTGTTGTAAACAAGTCAATGGAATAGAAGATACATTTATTCCAAGAAGGGTATTCTTTTGCTATTGTTTAAGAACCTTTTCTTTATGCATTTGAATGTAATATAGTACTTTTGTTATAAAATATGATAAAATAAATATGTGCCAATCATAATACGAATTCAAGAGGAATTAACCAAAATTATTCCAAATTTACTTAGAATTAAAAATTATTAAAGTCGGTTAAGTTTTAGTTCGACTGATATTGATATTATTGTTGGTATAGGAGAATAAAGACTCGAACACGTTGAAGCATGTTTTGTCTTCTTATTTATGAGTTGAAAAGATGTTATAAGTACTTCTAAGAATTGTGTTTTCTCGTGACACGTGTTTCAATCACCTTTTATTTATTTTTTAATAATTATAATGATAAAATTTTAATTTTGATCTTTCTATTATGATAACATTTAAGATTTAAATTTTTTATATTTTAATTTGACATAATTTAATTCTCAATTTTTATAATGACATTAATTAATCAAAATAATTAACATCTTTAGCTATTTTATGTTGATTTAAAAAAAAAAAAATACTATTCTAGCTATTTTAAACTTTGAGACTAAAATTTTCTAGCCCAAAAAAGAAAAATCAACCATTTGTCTAACTAAAATCCCTTAAAACCAGCCCAAACCCTTGCAATTTACTAAACCCAACCCAAGCAAAAATAAAACAAATTAAAAAATAAATAATAAATAAATGCAGCCCCACCAGGCAGCATACCCCTGGCCCTGAACCAAAACAAAAGGGAGAAGCTTTCTAATTTTTTCGGCCTTAGTTGATTTCTGGGTTATTTTATCCAAATCACCCAACAAAAATTATTATTTATGTAAATAATTTTTTGTTCAAAAATAATTACCTAAATAATATGAAATGAAGAGTAAAATGAGATTTAAAAGATTTAATGGTCATTATCAGCATTTTTTTTTAACGTAATCATTGCATAATGATTATGTCAACTTTTCGAGAATCAAAAAATAAACTCAAAACTAATAATTTAAGAGCCATGGTTTGAAGCAGCGTGCGAACCAAAATTACTTTATCACATCAATTAATTTCCTTTTTCTTTTCACTCTTTTTAATAAAATCTATTCATTTAAAAATTTATTCTTTAATTATTTCTTCTTTCAAGTTCCATAAATGTTCTTTTTTTTTTAATTAAAATTTAGTAATTTAAATATTTATCCTTTAATTATTTTTTCTTTCAAGTCCCATCAATTTTTTTTATTTTTAATTAATATCTATTTATTTAAATATTTATTCTTTAATAATTTATTTTTTAAAGTCCCATCAATGTCTTTTTTTTTAATTAAAATCTATTCCTTTAAAATATGTCTTTTTCATAAATTCTATTTTTGGTGACATGGCAATAAATTTTAATTTTTTTAATTTAAATTTATTTGCTTAAAATTGATTTAAAATTGGTGCTGGCCATTTTTTTCCCAAACTACAAAAAAAAAAAATTATATTTGATAAAGTGGGTGTTGACTATCAATATATCAGCACCCAAAAAATATTATTTTTTATTTCAAAAAGTGATGTTGGTTATTAAGTGTCTAGCACTCAAATTTTTTTTCAAATGTTGGTATAAACGTATACTAATATAATATGAAGGTGAAAAAAATACAAGGGTGCTAGCCATCTAGTCCTTAGCACCCAAGAGTTAATTTTTTTAACACCTAACACAATCGTCAAATAATAATTGCGTCAGAAAAAATTATTGATGCTGGTCATTAAGTCTTCAAACCTTTTTTTATTGTTCATTTTAGATTATTTAGGTGATTTTTTTTAATCAGGGTCGTTTACGTCGTCGAAACAATTTTTTTGATAAAAAATCTCGAATTATATTTTAAAAAATGAAAATGGAGTCGCTACCAATCTTTTTAAAATAGGTGTGATTAGATTACCTTATAAAATTTTAAAATCATTAAAATAACAATTTTAGCCTTTGAAACAATAAAACGGGTTCGGGAGTTGGTTATGCATGAGGAAGGATTAACACCTCCATACGCCCAAAATTGGTACTTAATCGATTATTTAAAGTCTTCTTTGTTGAAAATAAAAAACTCAAGAAAAATTTAAATTGTGATCCTTAAATGCATGAATGTTATGTTTATTTTAAAAAAGAATTTACGAAGAAAGCTTGTTATTTCAAATTAATTGAGAAGAAAAGTCACATACAGTAAATTAGAACAAAACAATTAGAATTTTCGAAAATAACAAGCATTTCTAATTACTATTTCAAAATCTCATATTTTTTAATTTTAGATAAGGTATTCCATTATTTCAGTTAAAAGAAAAAAAAATCACCCAGTGAATTAGGGCATTATCGAAACCTTTTTTTTTCGAAAAAGGAAAAAGGTCTCGAAAATATTTTTAAATTGACAAATGGAGTCGTCACCAATCTTTTATTCGGTGTGATTGGATCTCCACAAAACGTTTAAAATCCGTTTTGAAAAAGATTTTGATCTTCGAAATCCAGAAAAATGGGTTCGGGAGCCGATTACGTGTGAGGAAGGATTAGCACCCTCACACGCCCAAAATTGGTACCACGTCGATTATATCCGATCTTAATTTGTTAAAAATTTAAAAACTCGAGTAAAATTTAAAATACGATCCTTAGATGCATGATTTATTCAATGTACACGTTTAAAAGGGAAATCAAATTTCGTGAGGAAGTCTCATTATTTTGAAATGATCGAGAAAAGAAGTCACGTCCAGTGAGTTAGAACATAACATCTTGAGATCAAAAAATAACGAGCATTCCTTCGTTGCCAATTTCAAACCTTTAAAAGGGTATTCGATTATTCTGGTTTGGAGAAAAATCGTGCCTAGTAAGTTAGGGCACAATTTTTCAAAATCCGAAATAAAGTAATATTGCCCCGATTTTAAAATCATTTGTATATATTTTTTGAGACAGAAACAATTTATATTCAAATATGAGTGCGTAAATTAAATACGAATATACAATTTATTGGCAAAATTAAATAGAACAATTAAGCAGATAAGTAGATGCAAAAATTAAACATAAGATAAAATACGAAATACGAAAGAATCATGAATCAAAATTAATGAGAAAATAACAAGATTAATTAAATACGAAGAAAATAATTTAATTTTATGTACAAAGAATCGAAGAAGGAAAATAAAAAAAGGTGGTGAAAAGGAAGTTTCGGAGAATTTGGGGCTAAAACATAATTTAGGAAAAGTTTAGGGGTCAAAATGTAATTTTGGAGAATTTTAGGGGTTAAAATGTAATTTCTAAAAGTTTAAGGACCAAATTTGAATTTTTGGAAAGTTTAGAGGTTAAAATGTGATTTTTGGAAAGTTTAGGGACTTTTTAGAAAATAAACCCAAATATCTGACACATGGCAACCCTAAGGCCCTCTTTGACTTAAGGACTAAATTGTAAAAAAATTTAAAATTATTGAAATAAATTGTAATAAATTAAAAATAGCACAGAATGACTAAATTGAAACAAATAAAAATATAGAATGACCAAAGAGGGAAATTTCCCATTTTTTTATAAAAAATTCTGATTCTAAGGCATAGGCCAAAACGACGTCGTTTTAGATGTTTTAAATTATTTTCAAAACTACGTCATTTTGGGAGCTTATATAAACCACTTTAAGTTTTTTTTTTTAATCACTTTTTCACTCTTCTCTTTAAAAAAACTCAAAAAAATCCTCAAAACTCTCTTGTCCTTTTTTTTTTGTGAGAGTCCCATCGGTCAACGGCCACCCTCGTCGTCGCCCATCGCTGTACACGACGGCGCAAAGGTAATTTTTTTTTTTCTTTTAAAACGTAGATCGGGGTTAGATCGATAGATGTAACCCTTCCAATCTTCAAAAAGACTTAAAAAAATTATTTTTTATCTTTTCGAAAGAACATATTTTATTTTTAGGGATTTTAACCCTTTTTTGTCTTATTTTTGTTTATTATATATATTTATATATAGGCATGAATTAAAAAAATAGGTTTAAAAGATATATGTATGTCAGTATATATACGTATGTATATGTCGAAATATAGAGATAAATAAACAAAAATATAAATAGATGTCAGGTAGATGTATATATTTAGGTGTTAGTATACCTTGCGAAAGTAGAATGTAGAATTGCCTTTGCTTGAATCTGTCTTTTTGCTATCAATTTCGTGTTGATTTTCAAACTTTTTGGTAACATTATAATTGATTTCAGATTGACTCTTTATAGTCAAGTTTACAATGATGTTTTCTTGTCTTTTTCTCTTAAACTCATCCCTAACTTGTGCAGGTTTGGTAGTGGCGATGGTGCAACTTGGTGGTGGTGGTGCTAACGTGACGACTTCTGGTTGGGTAAGGCAAGGGCGACAGCAGCACAAGTTGCTGCTAGGTCTGCTAATTTTTTAGGTGTTAGGCCATTTGGGCTTGGTTTAGGGTTTGGGTTAGGGTGTAATTGAGCTTGTATTTGGGTTTAATTTTGGGTTTGGATAATTTATGTAAAGGGAAATTTTTTTTGGTTTATTTTTGGGTTTAACGTTGGGCTCGGTCAAAATTGGACTCCAACAGGCATGATTCTCTCAAATTCCCTAATAAAGAACATTGCCTCAATTTTTGAAAATAATTTATATATTTTTAAAAAGAATTAAAAAGTCATGCATAAATAAATAAATGAACATGAACACAATTATAATGGTAAAATAAAAACATGCATAAATAAAATATATTAAATGAATACAATTAATAACAATAAGTAACGCAATCAAAATAATAGTATAATCATAGTAATAAAATTTTCATCAATTAAAAATATTCACAAGTCATAGAAAATAATAATCAAATTAATATAATTAAATAAAAAAGGAAAAATATAATAGCGTCAAAATGCAACATATAAAAAAATATAGTAAATAATAAAAATGAGTAACAAATAAATAATGAATAAAAAAATAATTAAAATAATGAAATTGTGTAAAGAAATATAAAAAGGATCAAATTAAATAAAAATGAAAATAGTGGGGCTTATTCTGTAAAAACAAAAACTAAATGGGTAAAGGATTAACTTGAAAACATAAATAAATTATAGGTTCGAATTAAAAATAAAAATAAACTAAAACTATACTAAATTAAAATAAAACAAAAATTACATGGACTAAAGGGATAAATATCCCATCCTCTGTACACATGCCATTCCATAAAAGGGTCCACTTTTGGTCAAGGACTAAATTGTAAAGCAAATCAAATCAAATGGCAAATTTGAAATAAATATAAAAAAAGAAAATGACTAAATTGTAGCATACGAAAAATGTGGAAGGACTTGGGCAATAAATTCCTTAAATTTTAAAAAACATGCGGATCCCAATTTAAGGGTGGGTCGAGTCGTCGGGTATGGTCTTATACGATGTCGTTTTGAGCCTATTGAACTTAGTCCAAAACGACACTGTTTTGACTCTTTATATAAGTGATTTTTTTAAAAAAATCATTTGCTTCTTTGTTTTTAAAAAAAAAATCATTTTCTTTTTCTTTTTTCTCTCAAATGAGGGCTTGGCCGGTCATGGAATTCCGCTGTGGGTCCGTCGTGGGTCATCGATCACCAGAGACGACGACCACCGCCTTCGATGGCCGAAAAATTTTTAAAAAAATATTTTTAAACTTCTTTTTTAAACTCGAACCCAGATTTGGGTTATTTTAATAGAAATCCAACCAATTTTTTTTAAAAGATAAGAAACCTTTCGGTTGTGTGTTTTTCTAAAACCCGAACTTCGATAAAGACGATGGATTCGAAGACTAAGGAACAACCACCTTATCCGTCCTCGGAAGTGAAGAACTCAAATCGACAAGTAAAGAAGAAAGAAAAAAAACCTTAGAAACTATATTTATTTATTTTATATTTTGTAATATAAAAAAACAAAATCGTATACCTTAAACACTTTTTTTTTGCTTTTGATTGCTTGTGAATGTGTATCTTTTGATTGCTAAAAAAATTCCTCAAATATTATTTTAAAAATCCTTTCTTTTTTACATTTGATTTTGTGTTTTTATAACACAAGTTTTCAACTATTTTTTGGATTTTTCGGTTGCGTGCAAATTCGGGACATGAGTAACTTCCGAAGGCAGCGGCGTGGTGATAGAGTCGTGCATGCTGGGGTGTGCTGACATGGCGTTGGGGCGGTGGCTAGAGACATTAGCAGCTAGGGTTTCCTTTGTTTAGTTAGTGTTTAAGGGTTTGGTTGGTTTGAGCTTGGGGTATTTTAGGCTTTGGGTTTATTTAATTTGTTGAGTTCTGTATTTTTAATTTTTGGGTAATTTATACTGGACTTGGAATTTGGATTTATTTTATAAAATAAAAAAAATTATTAGCCCGAATAAAATTAGGCTTTAACAATTGCCCCTCTTTGCTCATTGTCATGTAATGAGAACAGAGCAATGACTCAAAAGAAGACCAATTTTGTTCGGTCATGTTGAATTTTGTCTTATGGTATTTCTTTTTCAAGTAACTTGTTCTTTCATTTCATTGGTTACTCTTCACTGTATCCGCTTCTCTACAACTTTAGGAAGATAGGATCTAGTGGCATAGCGTCATCTTTTTTCCACTGCAACTTTAGGAAGATAAAGATTTGCTTTCATGACTTTAATCCGACCGACTGCAACTTCAAGGATATAGGATTTGGTTTTGTAGCTTCATCCTGCTTTACTGCAATTTTAGAGAGATAAGGATTCGCTTTCATATCTTCAATCCAATCCACTGTAACTTTAGGGATATATGATTTGGTTTCGTAACTTCATTTCATTCCACTGTAACTTTAGGGAGATTGAGATTCGATACTATAAGTTTTAATCTGCCCCTCTACAACTCTAGGGGTATAAGATTTGGGGTTGTAACTTCGCTCTATTCCACTGTAACTTCAGGGAGATTAAGGTTCGTTACTTGTTTTAAATCCGCCTCTTTACAACTTTAGGGGTATAGGATTTGGGGTTGTAACTTTGCTCCATTCCACCGTAACTTCAGGGAGATTGAGGTTCGTTACTTGTTTTAATCTGTCCTTCTACAACTTTAAGGGTATAGGATTTATCATTCTGTCATGCCATTCACTGGGGATATGACCTGCAGAATCTGTTTTATGAGCTTCTATCTAGGCCATGTAACTAGGATGCTATAATTTGAATAAATCAAATGCTTCTATCTAAATGTGTATGAATGATGTTGATATGAATGCAAAGATGTCATATTTTAGAATGATTTTGTTTTTTAGTTCTTTGGTCGTCATTGATCATCTTTTGCCTAAGTTCTAACACTAATGTGTCACCATGCCTTTCTTTCAAGTCTGGTGTTTTTTATATGAAATCCAAACAGGTATTCATAAACTTAACTATTTGTTTAAGGACCTTTTCAACACTCGGATTTGGTTATTTCTAACTAGTGGTCCTGTTTCAGGTCCCTGTACTATTTAGAATTTTTCCAAAGCGATATGTAGAAATCTTTTTATACTTTATACCGTGAAGTCCATTAACCATTATTTCAATGCAAAAAAATGATTTGAGCAGGGTTACAAAAATGGATAAGATTGAATTTATCGGAGATAATGCTTGAATGAAGATAAATGAAAAGATATCAACATTGGTCAAAATAGCAAATGTTGGTCAAAAAATAGTAAACATTGATCAAGAATCGCTAAAGTGAGTAAAAAGAAATAAAATCAGATGCCCCAAATATCAACGTATGAATTTCTTCGAGCAGACTTGATGATGACCACTTTGAGCCTGATATGTACCCATGAAAACTGTTGTACTTCGTTGATGTCCAAGATGTAATGTCTCTCCATCCTGTTACTTTTGAGAGAGAAGCTCATTTCGTGCCCAATCTTTGATCCAAATTTGAGTCGCCCTTTTAGGTTTTCGACTCAAATCTCCTTAGGCTTTGAGACGCCTTTTGTGGGTTTTCATCTCGGCCTCTCTTTTTTGGGGTTTGAGCTACCCTTTACGGGTTTTCAACTCAAACTTTTTTCTTCTTTTTTTTAGGCGAAGTAGTTCTTCATTGAATCTTAGTTCATTGGGTTTGACAAATCCTTTCCATCCATCTCAACTAGAATTAAAGCTCCTCTAGAAAAGGCTTTTTTTACCACATATGGGCCTTCCTAATTTGACATCCATTTTCCTCAGAAGTCCTTTTGTATAGGAAGGATCTTTTTCAAAATTAGATCTCCTTCACGGAATTCTCCAGGGCAAACCTTTTTATTATAAGCCTGTATTATCCGTTTTTGGTATATCTGGCCATGTTGGATATCTTTTAGCCTCTTCTCTTCAATTAGGTTTCTTAACAATATCAAGCTTATAACATTTACAACACATTCATTCAGTTCATCATTCATCGTTATATACAAGGACTTAATTGAAATACAACCAAAACATCGCTTCAAGCTTCAAAATTTCAACGAAACGGGGGTCACACGGTCGTGCTCAGGCGGTGTGCCAGATCGTGTGCCTATATGAAACACCCATGCATGACCGTGTGACAAGCCGTGTGAACCTGCGAAGTTACCCCGCATGCTCGTGTGTCAAACCGTGGGCTAGGCCATGTGTCATCTCAAATAGGGTCACACGGCTATGTCCTAACCCATGTTAGCCCGTGTATCCCCTGTACCTATTTTCCACAAAGCACACGCCCGTGTGCTGGCCCATGTATCAGGCCGTGCGTACCTTCGAAAATAGAATTTTCAACAAGTAAAAATCATGCAATTCAATTTACAAGCACCAATGACATCAAGCTATGAAACTCCATTGATTCACATCTCAAAATATGTCATTTTACAAGAAGAATAGACAAGGCAAACCAAGTATTCATGAGATTACAAGCTATTACATTATCAAACATATATGTCATTCTACATTACTAAGCTAGCAATACAATAAGGTTCATCATCCATTTTAGTCATCTCCTAAGTATCAAACAAGTCCAAAATAATGTATTACAAAGATATCAATTTCCTAGTACATGCCATAAGACCAAGTGATGTAAAGACGACCGAACGAGCTCTCGAGATAGTGTGATGTCTTTGAGATTATCCGATCTTTAACAGTAAAATAGAATCTACAAAACAACAACAATTTCACAGGTAAGCTTTCATAGCTTAGCAAGTTCAAAGAATTTAAAACAAGTTACCAATAATAAGCAGTGAATAGCTTATAACTCAACCAAATCCCGAATTAAGGCTTTGCTTAAATAAGTCATGATAGAATATACTCTTTCTGTCTATAACATCTTTGTTACTAGTATACGATACTGCTCACATGAGCTGTCGAAGACTCGTAACATATGTGGTACCTCAGCCATCAATACGATAACTAGGCATATAACTGTCCCTTAACGAAGTTGCTCACACGAGCTGTCGAGAATATGCACTTGCATAAATCCCAGCCATCGTAGGGCCTATAATCCATTCTTGGATTCATTTCACATTTTCCTGACCCATAATGCTGCTCACACGAGTTGTCGAGGACTCATAACATATGCGGTACCCCAGCCATCGATACGGCCGCTATGCATATAACTGTCCCCTAACGATGCTGCTTACATGAGCTGTTGAGAATATGCACTTGCATAAATCCCAACCATCATAGGGCCTATAATCCATTTTTGGATTCATTTCACGTTTTCTCAACCCACGATACTTCTCACACGAGCTGTCGAGGACTCACAACATATACGGTAACCCAGCCATAGCGTCGGTCACAAATCATCGACTTAAAGCCTAATATCTTTGTCTAAACTTTCTTTTCATTCTTCTTGATTTCAAATACCAACATTTATTTGTAACAATGCTAAAATAGGCATAAATATTATAATGAATACAAAATTTACTTTACGAACTTACCGGACTGAATTGTAGTTACGGACAAGCTCTAGGGACTATTCTGTTAATTTCTCTTTTCCTCGATCCGTGGCTCGATTGTAATCTAAATCAACAAACCATCCAAATTTTTACATTAAATCACATAATTAGACCATTTAACACTATTTGGTCCTTTTGGAAAATTTACAAAATTACCCTAACATTTTATTTTTATTCAATTTAGTCCCTAAACACAAAACATGGAAAATAACCATTTTCCTTTTAAACCCATACCAGCTGAATATACCTTGGTCTCATACAAGTCCCTACAATCCATTTATTTCACACAAAGTGCACCCAAATTCATCATTTTAACATTTTAGTCCTTAAATCCTATTTTCATCAAAAATCACTTTACAAAATATCAAACCCAACCATCAAGCATACAAATCTATCATAAAATTTCAAGAATAAACATATTCAACAATGGAAAAATATTTAACATTTGACAGAATCACAAATTGGTCCTTCGGTTAGCTAGATTAAGCTAATATGGACTCAAAAACATAAAAATTAATAAAAACGAGCAACAATTACTTACTCAAATTAAGAACTCAAGCCATTTCTTCTTCCTTTCTTCCTAGGGTTTTGGCTATGGTGGATTAAAAATGAAGAGGACAAACCCTATTCTTTTGTTAATTTAGGTTATAACTTTTATTTATCTAATTACCACTTTACCTTTTTTATTTTAACTAAATTTTCATTATAAAATTGTCCATATTTGTCCACGCATTTTACCTATGGTTTAATAACTCTAATGATCCTCACCATTAGCTTCCTTGAGCTATTTAACTCCTTTTACTAAAAGAATCAAACTTTTAAACTTTTACAATTTAATCCTTTTTATTTAATTAACTATCTAAACGATAGAATTTCTTAACCAAAATTTAATATGATTCTAACAACATCATAAATATTAAAATAAATAAATTTTCTAGTCGACTCATCGGAGTTATGGTCCCGAAACTACTGTTTTTGACACCACTGAAAATCGGGTTGTTACACATCTAACTTTACTTCTGATAAGACTCGGAGGGAAGGAATCTCGACTTTAATGGGTAAGACTGCCTCCATTCCATTTACTAGTGAGAAAGGTGTTGCCCAGTAAAAGTTCTACAGACGTTCGATAGGCAAAGAGAGCAAATGGTAACTTCTTATGCTAATCTTTATAGGTTTTTGTCATTTTCTCAATAATTTTCTTGATGTTCTTATTAGTTGCCTCCATTGCGCCATTCATTTTCGGGTGATATGGTGCTGAATTATGATACTTGATCTTGAACTGACTGCAGACTTTTGCTATCATGCTATTGTTCAAGTTCAAAGCATTGTCGGATATGATCATTTCTAGCATTCCATACCGACATATGATTTCTTTCTTCAAGAATTTGCTGACCGCTGATTTCGTAACATTAGTGTAGGAAACAGCTTCCACCCACTTAGTAAAGTAATTAATGACTAGAAAAAAGAATCTATACCCATTAGAAGCTTTTGGCAAGATTGGTCCAATGACGTCTATGCTCCACATAGAAAAAGGCCATAGGGAAGTCATAACATGAAGATGTGAAGGAGGTACATGAATTTTTTCTTCGTAAACTTGGCATTTGTGACATTTCTTAGCGTATCTAATGCAATCTCCTTTCATGATTGACCAGTAATACCCAAATCTCATAATTTGTCTGGCTATCATAAAACCATTAACATGTGTTCCACAAATGTCCTCATGGACTTCTTCTAGGATTTTCTTAGCCTCAACAGCATCAACATATCTCAACAAAACATGATCCTTTCTCTTTTTGTACAAAATATCCTCCATCAAGGACATAATCAATTGCGAGCCTTTTCAACATCCTTTTATTGATCTTAGTGGCTTGCTCAAGGAACTTGTGGTCTTTTACGTATTACAATATTTCCTAGTACCAAGGGTGATTATCCTTTTCTTCCCTTCAATGTTGTAGCAATGAGTTGGAACCGCGCAGATACTCATCTGGATGAACTTCATGTCTTCTTGCTTATTGACCATAATCATGGAGGCAATGGTAACCAAAACATCAGCCATTTGATTTTCCTTTTGTTTCCCATTCACTCTTGAGTTGATATATTACCAACGTAGAATCCTCATACACCTCCAGAACCTTGATCTTACGTTTTATAGCTCTATGGATACCCATGATACATGCTTCATACTCCACCATATTATTTGTGCAATTGAAGTTAAGTTTGCTTGTGAGAGGATAATGATCTCCTTTTGAGGATACTAGAACTGCCCTAATTCCTTAACCAATGACATTTGAAACACCATCAAAATTCATTTTCCACAGGTGCCTTTCTGAAATTCCTTCTTCTATGATTGCAACATACATTAGATCTTTAGTTGGGAAATCAAATTCTAATGGCTCATAGTCCTCAAGAGCTCTGCTAGCCAGAAAATCTACTATTGCACTCCCTTTTATCGTCTTCTGATTCACATAGACTATGTCGAATTTAGAGAGCAACATTTGTCATCTAGCTATTCTTCCATTCAATACAGTCGACCCCATCATGAACTTAAGGGGATCCAAATTTGAAATCAACCAAGTTGTATTGTATAACATGTACTGCCTCAACCTTCGAGTAGTCCAAACCAGAGCACAACACAGTTTCTCAATTGGCGAATATCTTATCTTGCATTTAGTGGACTTCTTGTTGAGATAATAAATTGCTCTTTCTTTCTTTCTTTCTTTCCTGACTCATCATGTTAGCCTAATATGCATCCCATGGAATTTTTAAATACGACCAAGTATAGGATCAAAGGTTTATCAAGATTCGGTGGCATCAAAATTGGAGCATTGGACAAGTAATGTTTAACTTTGTGAAAAGCTTTTTGGCATTCATCATCCCGAACTCTTGGGTTTTGCTTCTTGAGAAAAGGAAAGATAGGATCACACTTCTCGGTTAGTTGTGAGATGAACCGAGCGATGTAATTCAATCTCCCTAAGAACCCTCTAACTTCCTTTTGAGTATGTGGTGGTGGTAACTCTTATATAGCTCTGACTTTATCAAGATCGATCTCAATTCCGCTTCTACTAACCATAAAGCCTAACAACTTGCCTAAAGTAGTCCCGAAAGTACATTTGTCAATCTTAAGAGCAATTTTCTCAAAACTTTCACATGTTCTTCTTCTGTTCGAGACTTTGCGATCATATCGTCGACATAAACCTCAATCTCCTTATGCATCATATCATGGAACAGAGTCTCCATAGTCATTTGATATGTTACTCCTGCATTCTTTAGTCCAAATGGTATTACTTTGTAGCAAAAGGTTCCCCACATGGTAACGAACGTAGTTTTATCCATATCCTCTAGATGCATATTTATTTGATTGTACCTGGAAAAACAATCCATAAAGGAGACTAAAGAATAATCTGCTGTATTGTCCACCAAGGTGTCAATATGAGGTAACGAGAAATTATCTTTCGGACTAGCCTTGTTTAAGTCTCGATAATCCTCACACATTCGTACTTTCCTGTCATTCTTAGAAACTAACACTATGTTGGCTACCCATTCTGAGTATTTTACCTCTTGTAAGAAACCAACATCAAACTATTTTCTAACCTCTTCTTTTATCTTCAACAGTACATCAGGTCTCATACTTCGAAGCTTCTATTGGACAATTTAACACTCTTTTCTTATGGGGAGCTTGTGCACCACCATATTAATACTTAGACCGGGCATGTACTGATACAACCACGCAAATACATCTTTGAACTCTTGAAGTAAACCAATGAGATCTTGCCTCATTTATGTAGAGATAGAGCTTCCAATCTTCAGCTCTCTTTTGTCAGTTTCATCCGCTAAACTCACAGCTTCTATTAAATTTGTTTATCGTATTGCTCAACCATCCGTAGCAGATTAGGAGATAAATTACAATCTTAAGCATCTTCAAAATCTTAAGATTCCTCTAAACACGCATCCTGCTCAAAATGAGGCTCTAAGTCGACAACGACGTTACTCATATCATTGATATCTAGGGACTTGTCATATGGACCAAAAGGATCCAAAGAATAAATGAATTTAAGAATGTTTATTGCAGATGCAATGAATGAAAAGAATAATAAGAATGTTTGTCAATTTGGGTGAAAGAAAGTGCATCATTTTTATTAAAATAAAAGCTAGCGATTATGTGCCATTTACAAAAAGATCCCTATTACTCTCGGGCTTAGAGCAACAAGGGTGTTTCGAACATTACTCTAGAAAAGTCCTAAAAATTAAAGGGACTCTTTCACAGTCCAGTTGTCCAGAAGGCTTTTGAAGGCGTAGAGACGAATTCCTGACAAGTTTCTTTGTTTGCTCTTCTCCTCGAAAATATCACTGATGCTCAGGCTCTCCATTATTCCCACCCTATTTTCTTTCAACTTTCGCTCGGGGTTAATAATACCCTCTGACAAGAGTGTCTTCAAGATATGGAGGAAGACCATTGGTTCACATTTGATCTCTTCCACGCTTATTCACGCTCTTTTTTCCTGGCTTTTCTACAATTCTTCTCTTCTTTGTTTCACGTCCGACTTGAATCCTAAGCTAAAGTAATCGCGTTTATCTACCAATACTGGTACAATGATCCTTCTATGGAGATATCTTCCTAGTCCTCTTCCAGGCAAAGCTCCTCTTACAACTGCCATTTTTAGACCCATCTTGGTAGTTGCAGACATCTTTGTTGTGAGGATCTTATTTCCTTCAGCTACGAATGTAACATTTACTAACTCCAAATATCTAAAGGAACATTCCATGACCTCATCATTTGTAACAATGTAGGGCGCATCAATAGTTATCGATGCAATGATGTCCTCTTCGACATTAATTATGATTAATCGACCCTCTGTCACCAATTTAACTTTTGATGCAAGGATGACGGTACTGCCTCTACCGAATAGATCCAAGGTCTTCCCAACAAGCAATTATAAGTGTGCTTAATGTCTATTACCAAAAAGTCGATCTTATACATGTTTGGACCAATTAAAAGCGGTATCTCAATTCTTCCCGTCACTCTTCTTTCAGTTTCATCAAATGCCCTCACTAAGTTGTGGCATGCCTTCATGTGGGAGTTGTCGATTGGCAACCTGTTCAATGTCGTTAATGGTAGCACATTCAAAGCGAAGCCATTATTTATCAATACTCATGATAGCGTGTATCCTTTGCATCGATTCGTGATGTGTAAAGCTTTCATTAAGCCCATGCCTCCTAAAGGTATTTCATCATCATTGAAGAAGATAAAATTATTAACACTCAAGTTTATTAATCAGTCGATCCAGCTTGTTTACAGAGATATCATCAGGAACATATGTCTCGTTTAACACTTTCATTAGTGCGCTACAATGGGTTTCTAAACTTAACAGTTGGGTTAAAATTGATATACGAGCTGGTTGCTTATGTAACTGTTCCCCCACGCTATACTCGTTATGTTTTAGGAATTTCAAGAATTCTTTGGCCTCCTTCTCAATTATCGACTCATTCACTAGCATCTCAGATTTATTGGTCCTTCTCTCCTCAGGCTCAACAACTAGGGCATTTTCGTTGTTGGCTTCATTTTTTACATCTGCCTGGTTATAGCTTTTCCCACTGCGTGTGACGGGACCCTTTTACTATCCTTATAAGGAAATGATGTAGGTTTCTGAATGATAACCCGAGGCGTCATTCATTCTCCAACCTCATTTCCCCTTGGGTTAGATATAATTACTACCGGTAGATTGACCTTATAAGCTTTTTCTAATGCCCTTCCTCATTAGCACAAATATATTTTTCCCTTGATATCCTCTATCTCCTCGAAGAGCTCAAGCTCCTTATTATCCATCAATTTTTATACCAAGACTCTGAATTTAGCATACTTTTGGATTTTATGCCCCTTAGTGGCATGAAACTCACAGTAATTTTCAACTTTTATTACTGCGTCTTTCATATCTTGTATGATCAAGCCCACGTTGACATTTGTTGATAGACCCATTTCAATGGAGATTTAACCTCTCCAATATCATTTTTAATCCTCTTGCTCTTTTCCTCTATTATATCATTCACTCCCTGATCAGAATGATAAGGCAAAGGATTTCTAGCTACATTGGGTCCTACTGGTTTGTCGAACCTCACGATTCCCATCTTAATGAACCTCTCAATTAGATTCTTGAAGGCGGTGCAATTCTCGATTGAGTGTCTAGTTATTCCTGCATGGTACTTGTATTGAGCATTTGTATCGTACCATTTTGGGAACGGGTTGCATTGGCTTCAAATAGTACGGGGACACAACACGGGCATCGAATAAATTTTTGTAGAGCTCTTTGTATGTCATTGGAATAGGGGTAAATTGGACCTTTTTAATGTTCGGCCTCGAGCTTGATTCTTGTCTTGGAATGCTTTGATAATTGGCTGTCGAGGCTTTAGACTGTGTTCCCATGATCAACTTTACAAAATTTAGCCTGTATAAGCCTGCGTTGTTCACTTCATTGTCCTTTCTTCTAGGAGCAGACCTCTTGGCACATTTTCCAACATCAATCTTCCCACTTCTGATCGCGTTTTCAATCATTTCAGACATGACCATATTGAAGAAACTCTTGGTAGCATTTCCCAGTAAATGATTAATGTATGACACCTTCAAGGTAATAACACAGAGCATGGTTGTCTCTTTTTTAGATAGTAGTGTTATACCTGAGTGGTCATATCTCTCCACCTTTGGGCGTAATGCTTAGAACTTTCATTCGGGTTTTTCTCTGCATTTTGCAACGTGATCCTGTTAGGAGCCATGTCAGTGACGTGACATATTGCTTCATGAAAGCCTATGTCAAATCCTTCCAAGAATTGATCTTGGCATGGCTTAATTGATTGTACCACTTTGCAGCCGATCTCGTCAGACTGTCCTGGAAATAGTGGATTAGCAGTTGATCATTATGGACATACCCCATCATCTTTCTATAAAACATGGTGATATGTGCTTCTGGGCAACTCGTCCTGTTGTCTGGGCAACTCCAGAGCCTTAAACTTGAGGGGAAGTACTAAGTTGGGACCAAACTCAATTCCTTAGTGTCCATCCCACAATAAACCTCAACTCTTTCCATCACTCTGAATCTTTCCTCTAACCATTTACAGCACTCATCCAGCTGATTTGGAAGTTCGACTCTTGTTTTCTCTACCTCTATTACCTCGTTAAAATCTGGTACGCAGGGTTGACTAGGTTATCTCCTAGATTAGAATTAGAGCTCATTTGGTAGTTTGCTGGTTTTGATGTGCCAATCAGTTACAACTGTGTTTTGATGGTGACAGATGATCCTCGCACACATGTCTCCTGTTGAGCTTGAACATGTATAAGGGTGACACTCGAAGGATATGGAAGATCTACACTCTCTTCTTTAGGGTTTACTACAAGACCCTTTCCCTTATCAGCTCTCTCAACTAGTAATTGGGTTAGCTGATTGATGATATCTTTCTCGGGATGATCTGATCCTGTCTTGCTGCACTTTGGCTAGCTAATCATGTAGTTGTGCTTGCAGTTGATCTTGCATTTCCTTTTGAGTTTGCTCCAATTTTTCCAATCTCTGATTCATTGCTCTAGACTTAGTACAAGTACCATAAGGGTGTTAGACTTCTTGTTTTTCTAGAGTAACTGTCATAATTTTAATTAATTAGGGACGTCTTCTTAAAATTTTAATGCATGAAATGCGTTGCAAAACTTTATGAATGTATAAATGCGTATGCAAGAAAGGTATTGACTCTTAGTCGAATTTTGATATAATAACTTTGCTAGAAAAATTTTTTTTTTACGTAAGATAATTACATATAAGACCTTGCCCTAATGCTAAGAGTCTTAATCTTTTGAAGGAGCCATGCTAACTTTTGGCCCTTACCAGACACTGATTCGTACTCTAAGCTCAAAAAATCGGCTTGAACAGCTAACATCCGCAATTATTCTGCCACTGCTTTTACTTGTGCTAATGCTTCGCCCATGACATAGTCTCGATATCTCACTTGCCTCTGAGAGTGCTGAAGTTTCCTATTACTTGTCTCCAAGTTTTTTTCGAGGAACTTGATCCGAATCTCACAGTTTTGCAATAAAGTTTCAAGTTCTTCTACCCTTCTCTTTAATTCTTCATTCTTAGCCTAGCTTGCCCTCAATTCTATCGCAGAGTTACGATTAAGGTGCCTATGCAAAGACTCCTCTAACTATTCGAGCCTTCAAATCAACTTTCTCGACTTGGCTCTCTAACATCTTACTATTTACAGCATCTCCTTAGACTTGAGCATCTTGAAATTTTCTCTTCCACTGATCTGCTTGAATCGTTTCCTTTTGGATTTCTTGTTGCCACTTTTCTGACGTCTTACCTAACCCAGCGGTTCTCATTGATAGATGGAGCTTCTTGTAATCTTTCTTCAAACCATCCAAGTCTTCCTCAGGCTTTCTCTTTCCTTTCCTCAGCTTCTTGGCTTCTAACCTTTAGATATTAACATCTAACCCCAATTACATCTTTTCTTCTTCTAATGTCTCTATCTTATTTCCCAATTAAAAACTTTTCTTTTCAAAGTCTTACTTTATGAGCTCTAATTCTGCTGGGACTATTTACAAATGCTCCTCAACTGGACATACATTTTTGAGATTTGGCACTGAAATTTGTCATTGATTCTCCTACCCCTCCACTCATCATACTCCCGGGTTACTATAGGATTTGCAGCAAATGTCTTCATTCTGTGAACTTGATTCTAAGCATTTGATATCTCTCGACCCTTTTCTTATTGTTCTCACCCTTGTATGCAAACTCACACTAAACCAGACCCTGAGTCACTGGGATAAACTGCCTTGATTTATATTGTCTCATCACTATCAAAGCAGCATATCCTACAGCTCTCATATCCCAAGTAGTGGAACCCAATAGAAATCTCTGCATCGATAAAGAATTTCATTAGGAATGAACCACAGTGCTCGCCATTCGATGTCTTCGTCTCGATGACTATGGAGTATTGCCATCCACTTCTCCTCAGAAATGTTCTCTCGCCTTTATGTAGTCATAAATTCCTCAAAGGGGAATAACTCTCAGAGAACACCTGGTAAGAAACCTTCTTCACTTTCCAAAAATGGCTATAAATCCAAACCATCAATAGAGGTGCGCAACCGATAAATCTCCATTCTCTTTCTCTTCAACTTGCGTTTAATGATCTAAAGGTCTCGGTTAGAATTACCGAAACAATTGTTACCCTTTTATCCAGCCGGTCGAATAAATCAGTGGTAGCCTCCTCTATGTGCCCCAACACCTTAGAAAAAATGACCAATCCATATAAACTAAGAGCAAAGATATCCACCCTCTTCCTTGCATCTAGATGCGCTAAGATCAAATCTCGCAAACTCTTCCAAGTGATGCATTTATTGTCGCCCTTTACCTTAATTCGAGCTGTAACCCATTGCTCGCTCATTCCCGTAATGTCCATCAATTTCTTGAGAAAGGTTGGGACATTAGTAGCTATTGAGTAGGCCTTGTTTACTTGAATCTTGGGGCAACGAAGTAAAGTAATATACTCCTCAGTTGTGGGAACCATGTCTATGTTCCTGAAGGTGAAACAACTATAGGCCGAGTTCCAGTGTTGTGCAAGGGCTCGAAAGAGATGCTTGTCCACCTTAACTTCTAGTAAATATGGTAGATCCCTACACTCAAGGTAAAAAGTCTGTTTAATTTCATTGTCTCACTGATCCCATATTTCTTTCAACTCTTGTAGACTATTCTGAGTCATGCTAATCCGAGTAAAATTCCAATAATCTGATACATGAGCTTCGGCTAGGCTATCACCCTTCTCACTTTGTTTATCCTCTAACCACATACGCACGACCACATTATCCTCTACCTTATCAAGATACCCTTTTTCCGTGACCAGTTCTCTACTAGTAATCGAGCTTAAATCAATACCTTTTTTAATATGAGGATGCAATGCAAATAAGACAAAAATAGAACAAGTCAGTACAATCAACATAAAATTTATCAACAAATTAAAACATATAAAAAAGAACCTACGCATCTATTTTGGGTAGTTGATAAGGGTTTGGTATAGTTCTACCTAGGGTGAGCACTTAGAGCTTATTATATGTGGTTTTGAGTTCTAGAGTAAGGGTACCCAAACCAGTAGATTCCTTAATCCTCACCCATTATAGGCAAATACGGATGAGTTCGATTCAGGGGGACACATTTCCCATATGTTTGCACGAAAGTGAAAAATTCACGAAAACGTAAGTACAGATGTATCCCAAAAGCGATCCACTATCTTGCACGGAGGTGAAAACCTCACGAAGGTGTAGCTTCATACTTCCACTTAAAAGGTGTAGTGACAAATGCAATTTATGCAAAACTGTAGACATGTATTCAACAATATCAACATATATTTATCAAAGCAACATATAAAACACGAAAATGAAATGCAAAGGATCGCAAGTTAAATTAAATTGAATTTTAAATTCTCAAGAAAAATGCCAAAAATAATCGAGTTGTGGCTTGACTCTCTTATTGATCCCTAGCGGCGTCGCCAAGCTGTCGAAACTATTTTTTTGAAAAAATCTCGAATTATACTTTGAAAAACGAAAACGGAGTCCCCACCAATCTTTTTAAAATAGGTGTGATTGGATCACTTTGAAAAATTTTTAAATCATTAAAACAACAATTTTGGCCTTTGAAACCATAAAACGAGTTCGGGAGTCGATTACACATGAGAAGGATTAGCACCCCTATACGCTCAAACATTGGTACCTAATTGATTATTTAAAGTATTATTTGTTGAAAATAAAAAACTCAAGAAAAATTAAAATTGCGATATTAGATGCATGAGTGTCATGTTTATTTTAAAAAAAATTTACGAAGAAAGCTCGTTATTTCAAATTAATCAAGAAGAAAAGTCACATCCAGTAAGTTAGGACACAACAATTTGAATTTTCGAAAATAACAAGCATTTCTAATTACTTTTATTTGTTGAAAATAAAAAACTCAAGAAAAATTAAAATTGCGATCTTATATGCATGAATGTCATGTTTATTTTAAAAAAAAATTTACGAAGAAAGCTCGTTATTTCAAATTAATCGAGAAGAAAAATCACATCCAGTAAGTTAGGACACAACAATTTGAATTTTCGAAAATAACAAACATTTCTAATTACTTTTTCAAAATCTCATATTTTTAATTTTAAATAGGGTATTTGATTATTTCGGTTCAAAGAAAAAAAACCACACTAGTGAGATTCTCGAAATAAGAAACATTGCCTCAATTTTTTAAAACAATTTATATTTTTTTAAAAAGAATTAAAATGTCATGCATAAATAAATAAATGAATATGTACACAATTATAATGATAAAATAAAAACATGCATAAATAAAATATATTAAATGAATACAATTAGCAACAATTAGTAACACAATCAAAATAATAATATAATCATGGTAATAAAATTTTCATCAATTAAAAATATTCATGAGTCTTGGAAAATAATAATCAAATTAATATAATTAAATAAAAAAGGAAAAATATTATAGCATAAAAATGCAACATATAAAAAATATAGTAAAAAATAAAAATAGTAACAAATAAATGAGGTAAAGGATTAACTTGAAAACATAAATAAATTATAGGTTCGAACTACAAATAAAAATAAACTAAAACTATATTAAATTAAATAAAAGAAAAATTACAGGGACTAAAGGGATAAATATCCCAACCTTTTTACATGTTTCATTCACTGAAAGGGCCCACTTTTGGTCAAGGACTACATTGTAAAGCAAATCAAATCAAGGGGTAAAATTAAAATAATATAAAAAAGGAAAAGGACTAAATTGTAGCATATGAAAAATAATGGACCTGGGTAATAAATTCTCCAAATTTAAAAAAACAACCGGATCCCAATTTAAGGATGGGTCGGGTCGGGTCGTCGGGTATGGCCTTATACGGCGTTGTTTTGAGCCTATTGAACTTAGGGAAAAACGACACCATTTTGACTCTTTATATAAGTTATTTAAAAAAAAAAACCATTTGCTTCTTTGTTTTTTTTAAAAAGATCATTCTCTTTTTCTTTTTTCTCTTAAATGAGGGCTTGACCGACCATGAAATTTTGCCTTGGGTCGTTGATCACCGGCGACGGCAACTACCACCTACGATGGCTGAAAAATTCCCCAAAAAATATTTTTGAACTCCTTTTCTAAACTCGAACCTAGATTTGGGGTTAGTTTTCGTAGAAACCCAGTCAAATATATTTATTTTATATTTTGAAATATAAAAAAAAAGTATACCTTAAACATTTTTATTTGCTTTTGATTACGTGTGAATGTGTATCTTTTGATTGCTAAAAAATTTCCTCAAATATTATTTCAAAAATCCCTCCTTTTTACATTTGATTTTGTGTTTTTATAACACAAATTTACAACTATTTTCCGGATTTTTTGGTTGCGTACAAATCCGGGGCAAGGGCAACTTCCGAAGGCAGCGACGTGGTGGCAGAGTCATGCATGTCGACATGTGCTGACGTGGCATTGGGGCGGTGGTTGGAGACATTAGCAGCCAGGGTTTCCTTTGTTTAGTTAGTGTTTAGGGTTTGGTTGGTTTGGGCTTGGAGTATTTTGAGCTTTGGGATTATTTAATTTGTAATTGAGTTTTGTATTTTTAATTTTTGGGTACTTTGTAATGGACTTGGTCTTTGGATTTATTTTATAAAATAAATAAAATAAAATAAAATATTTATTAGCCCGGATAAATTGGGCTTTAACATACATAAATAATAATTTTTTAGGGTCATTTGGGTAAAATAGTTTGATTTCTGTTAAACATTTGGATAGCCCAAATAAATTTTAAAATTTGCTTGATCTTTCTCTTTGTTCACTTTCTATTCTTTGCACACTTTAAATACAAAAAAGATAAAAATAGAAAGTTTAAAAAGACCCAGATTTGAGCAAATTCAGTCTTAGCTCGATTGACATGGGTATCATTATCAATGTAGGAGGACATGGATTCGAGTGCATTGAAGCGCATTATCGTCTTATTTATCTGTTGGGGGAGGTTATGAGTAATTCTAGATATTGTGTCAAAAAGAATAGATATTGTCACATCCCATATATTTTTATTAATATGTGCACAAAAATGAGAACAAGGAAATTTGTTGTCTAGTAGTTTAGTGACTTAGTTATTTAGTGTGCTTATCGTCCACTCCCTTATAGCAATAAGGGGCATTGCTCTTCCTCCACCACAATCGACCCTTGCACCACCATCAACACACCTTTTAGCCACCATAAGCAGTGCCCCTTCTTGCTCCTCCTCTCTTCCGTTATCGATCGCCGCCGTGACTGTCGCTGCGAGCCACCACGGATCATTTTCCTCTTTCACATTCTATTTTCTTACTGCTTTCTCCCCCTTTATTTCGTGGAAACCCCATAGCCCTCCACTACGGGACCACCACTCCACCATCGTTGGATCGTCACTCCACCATCGCCGGACCGACATCGTCATCGTCGAACCACCGTCATTGGGGACCGAAAATTTTCCTTTCTCTTCCTCTTTCACTTACCAAGTCTTTAATTGATTAAACTTATATCTTCTCTTCATTCTATCAATCTTTTTAGATCACTCGATTCATCGACTTCATTCCTTTCTCGATTCATCGACCATTTCATATTGAATCAAGTTGCAAGTGTGGTTATTTTTATTGCAAAATCCTTCTCTTAGTGGTTTCATATCTTGGTTGAATGGTATAGTGCCATAGTGTCAATATAATACATTATTATTATTTATTTACTATCGTACTAATACAATTTCATATAAACTTTGAAGGGCCGAACGATATTCATAGGGGAGACCCCTAACTTAGCATTGTAAATCCTCCTTTCGAGAGTCTTAGGTCATAGGGTAAGTGTTGATGAGACTATTAGTGATCTTAACTAATAAATGTTGCCTATGTGTTAGATTGTCTCACGAGATAGGTAGAGTGAAACAGTTAATAAGGATCGAGGTAAATCGGACCTACAATCTAAGTTGTGGGATCGCTGCTATTTGATTTTGTGTGATATAGTTATTTTACTACATAAATAAATTAATTATAAAAAATCATGAGTATACTAAATATTCATGAAAAGAGTTGAAAAACGTATCAAGATGAACACCAAGTGGTTCTAACCGAGTGACTCTATGAAAAGCATGATAATTGATGTGATTATGATTGTGATTATTGATGTACGCGTAGATCTCATCCTCATGATATGTGAAGTATGACTTATGTGTTATATGTGATGATTTAAACATGTGTGACTTATATGTGTGTATGATAAATCGAGATACATGATCTAATCTGAAAAGCATGTTTAACATGTTAAAAGTGATTATTATGTGTTATTTGATTATGAGAGCATGTTTACGTGCATAAGTGAAAAAGTTATCCATATGTGTTAGAAGTGAAATGGTCATATCACATGCATGGGGTGAGATTTGTGAAAGGTGGAAGCAATGACAGTATATCTACAAATCAGTGGTGGCTTGTTCACATAATTATATCAGTGGCAGTAAATTTGCATATCAATGGTGATTTGTCCATAAAAGCGTTATCAGTGGCAGTTTATCTGCCAATCAGTGATGAATTGCCCACAAATGGTGTTTTGGATAGACGAGTTTTGGAGAACTCGAAATTGGTGTGTAGTGGAGATGGGTAGGAATTTTTATAAAATGTACATCGATTTAAAATATGCATCAATATGTCCATTCATAAGTATCAATGTCATGATTGATATATGTATTTTGATATGTATGCAAATATATTCTATATTGATCTCACACTGAGCCTTTTTAAGCTCACGCACATTACTTATGTGTTCTAGATAATCTTTACGGTTAGAACTTGGATTCAGTCATCGGAGAAACTCTTGAAAAAATGGTTTATGGTTGTGGATTTTTAAATTGATTTGGGACTTTTACGAACTTTATGATTTTATTTGGGATTTTATTTTTGGTAAATTATTGAACTGTGGCATGGGATGTTTTGTTTAAAAAACTGTGGACAATTGGATAGTTTGCATGGGTTTTAATATGGATGAAACGTTTTAGCGTTTTCTTAATAAAATCCACATTCCCACAAATTCATTTGATCGAACTTGAATTTTGAAGATCATCACAATGTTTTACAAATAATAAATAAGACTTCTTCCAAAGTTATGTTTTAAAACATCATATTTAAAGGAAATAATAACACATATTTTTAAAAATTAGATCTGTTTATTTCAACTCACGTTTTCGCATTTTCGATGGCCCATGTAATCGCTTAAATTGAGTCGTAATATCTATACCTGATGTGAGGGGTTACAGATATAATCAGAACCTATAATAATATTGTTAAAAAAATTTAAATTTGAGTTTGAAGATTAAAGCGAAAATTTTAAACTTAGAGTTGTGGAAAAAAAGGTTTCAAATAAAATATTAAGAAGCAAATTTGAAAACTCACGAAAAAAATCTAAAAAGTCAAACTTGAAAGAAGATTGGAATATGGAAAATGGCTATAAAAAATGGATAAACTACACTGTTTTTGTAACAAAAACGGCCTGAAGGCCACCTGAAATATTAGTAATAAGAATCGATCAGAACAAGATTTCGGATCTCACTAGGAAAATCCAAATTAAAAGAGTAATTACAGTTTCTATCTAAAACCATTTTACTAAACAAATTGGCAACCCTGTTACTTGTATGTGGGCACCATTTTACATGCAAGAATTAAATTCCTTAAGCAGATCCTGACACTGATGCAACTTATGACCGATCAGTGTGCCATCATCGTGCGTCCTGTTGATGTGATAAATAATAGCCGCACAATCCCCTTCAACAATAAGGTTAACTATGTTATTAGCTTTGGCCCACGTGATACCCTGCATGAAAGCAGTAGCCTCCGCCCATATAGCATTTTCCACGTCAATTCGGACACTCATACCCCCATGCACGAAGCCATCAGAGTCACGTAAGATAAAACTAAGGCCAGCTTTGCTTTCGTTCCAGGCAACATCAAAATTTAGTTTAAAAGTTCCAACAGGAGGCTTCGACCAATTAACCTGTACCTCACCTCTAGGTATCATGGGGGCATTGTTAAGATTGTGGATTCTAAACTCCTTATTGAAATTTGCGACCCTCTCTCATGTCAACTTTGTTTCTCAATCACTCCTCTAAACACCAAGTTGTTTATAGAATTCCACATATTCTAGAGGACCGTAACCAGGCACTCGAAAGCTTTTTTATCGATGAGCCTCATAATACTCTCCAACCAATCAATCCAGTCTCCCAATCAGAATTAAGAATTCGCCCATCCACCCCTCCAAGTCTCAATATTTCCTTCGCATGATCACAGTCCCTCAAAGCATGTACGAGCGTTTCGGCATTAACGTTGCACCGAGGGCACACACTATTGAAGGTTTGGTTGATGGCAGCTATCTTTGCATTTGTAGGGAGAAGGTTATGGCCGATTCTCCAGGCAAAAATCTTAATCTTATGAGGGATATTGAGCTTCCAAATAATATGCTAAAACAGCCTGTGCAGACTAAACCTGATCTTTTTAAGGACGAGCCACGAGTAGCCGGACTTAGTGGTATACACACCTCTCGGGTCATGGAACCAAATGATCCTATCTCCTGGATCGTGTCTTAACAAAGGTAGCTCGCAAATCATGCTACACATTTCCTCACCATAAAGTTCCTTCACCTTCTCCTTGTTCCATATATAGTCATTCTGGATCCAAAGGTCCCGAACCCCCACTCGTGGTTGCGGATATGTATGCTCCTCCTGTCTCCAACTTACCACCCAAAGCCTTTCCCAAGAGCACTAGCCGCAGCACAAATGCTAGACCACGCATAAGATGGTTTATCGATCTTCTTAGGATTGAAAGGGTCCCCATCTGAAAAGTACTTGGAAGACGTAACCCTATAGCACAAAGTTTCCTTATTATTAACCAATCTCCATATTTGTCTTCTCAGGAGGGCAATATTGAATAGCCTTAAGTCCTTGAATCCCATGCCACCCATACCCTTAAGAGTGCACACCTATCCTAGCTAAGCATAACCCATCAACGACCTCTTTTCTTGCTATCCCACCAAAAACTTCTAGCTTTAGCCTCCAGCACCTCGATGAGATCCTTGGGAAGCAATAACATAGAAAAAGGGTAAGTAGGGAGAGATTGCAAAATTGCCTTGGAAAATACCTCTTTGTCCCCACGAGAGAGGAGTCTCTTAGACCATCCTTTGATACTATTAGCAAACCTGCTCAATAAAAATCGAAAGGAATTAGTTTTTTTTTTCCAACATATAAGGGCAAACAAAGATAGTTGTCCAGTTTGTCCACTGTTTGCATTCCAAGAATATTGCCAAATAGGAGTTTTTGTTCCCTCGATGTATTAGTGCTAAAGAAAAGAGAAGACTTAGCCAAGTTAATCTTTTGGCCCGAGGCAGCCTCAAACTCTGACAATATGTCCCTCACATGCTCCACGTCCACCTTCTTGTTCCTAATAAATAACAAGGCGTCGTCAGCGAAAAAAGGTAGTTTATACGGGGACAATTCTGGCACACTCATATCCCACACATTAACCTTATTGTAACAGCCCGATTCTAGTGGTGTTAAAAACAGTGATTTCGGAATCATAAATTCGATTAATGAGTCCGTAAAAATTATTATTTAATATTTACAGGTCAATTATTAGATTAATAGTAAGTATTAAAGTGATGATTTATGTTGATTGAATTAATGGGTAAGTTCAAGTGGGTTTGAAAAGCGAAGTTTCGGGATCTTATTTTTGTAAACTGAGCTCGTAAATATTTTTGTTAAATATTTAAGGAGTTACTATATATGCATATTGAAGTTCGATTTAAAAATTTTAATGATTTGATTTTTAATTTAGTAAAAAGGGGCATATTAAATTTTAGTAAGAAATTTAATGGATTGATTAAGTGATTATACAAAAAAGGATTTAATGAAAAGAGATTTAAAATGATGAGGTATGATAATTGAAATATCCAACAAAGTATAAGTGGGCATTGTAGGGATCATATTGGCAAATCAGCCAACTTGAAGGAGAGGAGCGGAGACACCCCTTTTTCCTAAGATATTTTAGTGGCAAATTTTGAATTTATTTTAAAGAAAGAAAAGAAATGGGTTTAGGTGTAATTGAGTGGAAGAGAAGGAAAGATAGGTACTAATTACCCACCTTTAGGTTATCATGAAAGAGAAAAACCATGGATAAAAGAAATGTAAATTATTTTCATTATAATTTTGAGTGAAAAAGAAAAGAAAAAGTGCTCTCATTCTTCGTCCTTCTTCTTCAACGAGAAAGCATCCATGGTTGAGTAAGGGAAGAAGTTTTAAGTCAAGCTTTTCTTTTGTTTGAGTAAACTTTAAGGTTAGCTTTGATCTTTTCTTGGTTTGAACTCATTAAGGCTTGAACAAGTTGACCATAAGTTAACTCAAGCCATGGTTTAATTAGAGTTTTGCACGCATGAGGAGAATAGATTGTGGGTTTGGTCACTAAAACATTGAACTTGAAAGCTCTTGAGATGAGCTATTAAAAACCCTAGAAAATTTGGGTTCAAAGGAATCTAACTATAGGAACGGTATAGGTGCATGAGTTAATTGTTAATTAATAAAGAAAAATATAGAGTTAGGATAAAGGAACAACAAGGGTGTATTAATGAGAATTGAGTGAGATATGGATTAAATTGCACAAAAGTTAATATGTTGTGGGTAGTTAGCAAAAATTACCATAATAAAGGTTTATATCTATTTTGGCCATTTATATTGAAAATTTAATGATTAGACGAATATATATATGTCTAGATTAAGACACGTAACAACCGGGTTCGAGTCGAGAAAAGGACAAGGTTGCAGAGTAGACAACAACTCCTTATCGTACTTTTGGATTAGCCGAGGTAAGTTCTCATTTTTAAAAGTTTATAAGTGAATTTATAATTTTAATTGAAATCGTTATATAAATTGTATTTATGTCATATATGGTCATGATATATTTCTTGAAAAGGAAAAAGACCATGGTTGAAAGACACCATGACAATATAAATTTGGTATTTTCGAATAGATGAAAAGGTTGAAAAGAATATTATCCGGAAGGATAATAAATGGAATGGTCGAAAAGGTAATTTTCTTGAATTAATTATTTAATATTTTTATGATATAATACATATCAATTTAGGTTGTAATCGAGTTTATTTGCTTGAGATTAGAAAGATATGATTTGGATTATGAGATGATGATATTTAGGTTTATATTTGGAAAAATATGAAAAATATATGGATGTGAGTTGGAAAATATTGATATAATTGCTTGAAAGGAGAAATTATGTTTATTGAACATATGATGGATGAAATATATATTTAATATGTTATTATTACAAGTTACATAATTGTCGAATTATGTGTTTCTATGTGACATCCATTAGCCAAGAGGTATTGTATTATGGAAGAAAGAAAGATATGTATAAGACTTTATAACCATTATGTGTTAATTTGTATAATGGAATGAGTTGCGAAGTTAATTAAAAACCAAAAATATATATATGATTACATGTTACAGTTACAACTCGTATGAGCATTATAGGTTATATGCGTGTTGGTCTTAGATGTCCTACCGATGGTTGAGGTCCTTCATTGGTTGTGGATTCTCCACAGTTCGTGTGAGTAGCATTGCGTAGCCTAACATCTCGACCCACAGCTCGTGTGAGCAGGCCCATTAGCTCATGTGAACATTATAGGTTATATGGGTGCTGGTCTTAGATGTTCTACCGATGGCTGAGGTCCTACATTGGTTGCGGATTCTCCACAGCTCATGTGAGCAGCATCGCGTAGCCTAACATCTCAACCCACAGCTCGTGTGAGCATTACAAGTTATATGGGTGTTGGTCTTAGATGTCCTACTGATGACTGAGGTCCTACATTAGTTGTAGATTCTCCACAGCTCGTGTGAGCAGCATCGCGTAGCCTAACATCTCGACCCATAACTCGTGTGAGTAGGCCCATTTCATAGCTCCTGTGAGCATTACAGGTTATATGGGTGCTGGTCTTAGATGTCTTACCAATGGCTGAGGTCCGACATATATTGCAAATTCTCCACAGCTCGTGTGAGCAGCATTGTGTAGCCCCACATCTCGATCCACAACTCGTGTGAGCAGGCCCATTTCACAGCTCGTGTGAGCATATATGATTACATGTTACAGTTACAGCTTGTGTGAGCATTTTCGTGAGTATCTAATGTTAATCCTTTTGGATCAATGGATAATAAAGGTTTAAATAAATTTATATATATAAAATGTTATATGGTCAAGGTAAGTGAGTTGAAATACGTTGATACAAATGTTTGAAATGGGAACGTATGATTAATGAGTATTGATGAATTAATTGTTGAAACAAAATGTATAGTACAGAGCGATTATGTGTTATATAAGTAAATGAAATTATTATAAGGTATGGTATTAAGGAATGAATTTACGTAATGATTATGAGAAATGGCTATGTGAAAAAATGTTTTGGATTGAGACATTAGATATAGATATTTGAAATATATTGTGAGTGTTAAAGGCAAATATGATGGTTGATTTATATACCAAATGTGTTTTCCATGAACAAGTTTAATATCAGGATAAAATTTTATGTATTACATATGAACTCACTAACCTTGTGAGATTTGTGGCGTATAGGTAATTTTAACGAACTTACGATCAAGATATTGAATTATCTTGTAAAATGTTAAAATTACATCCTTCATGGCAAGTTGAAGCGTAAGTATATTATGAATTTACTATGCTTTAAGTAAGCTTACCTCGTTTGATTTCTTCCTTTGTAGACCGTCGGATTCGAGCTGTCGATTGGATTACTCTTGGAGGTCACACTATCTGGTAACTAATCGTTTATGTTTGTCCGGTTATAAGTGGTATGTAATTAAGATGTTATCTACATGTGTTATAAGCCTTATGATATGCTCATTGTTAATTGAAGCATGAGATTTGCATATTGATGAATTTCTTAAGTGGTTTCGGCTACTGCCTAAGGTTATATCGATAGTTACCCTTGTTGTATTGGTAGTGGAATTTGGGTATGGTAGAAGTCCCAGACCAAAATGACTTTGCTTACTGGAGTATGTTATACCGATAGTTGTCTGAGTTGTACCGGTATAACTTAGACTTGTATCAGTAGAACTACTAGTTCTACCGGTAGGATTCTGTAGTGATTTTCAAAATTTTTATTCCTTAAATTCTACTGATACTTGCTCAACTAAGTTTCGATAGAAGTCTCTCAAACTAAAAAAAAGAGTGATTTTAAAGATCATTAAATTGTTTCTGAATGTATAATGTATGTTGTAGCATCCATTGGCTTGAGTCCGGTGACCGGACCGAGTGAGGGGTGTTACACCTATGTTCTGAGCATTAATAAGCAATTGAGACGATGCATCCATGCAAAACAAAAAGAGATAAGGGGAAATAGGGTCTCCTTATCAGAAGCCACGCTTTAGATAAATGACGTTCGAGAGCCTCGAGTTGCATTTCACCATGTACTTGACAGATCGGACATAATCCATAATTTTAGTCACCCAGGAAATATCGAAGCTCATACGGATCAAGATCTTCTCAAGGAAGCCCTACTCCACCCGATCATACGCCTTGCTCATGTCGAGCTTGGTAATAAACCCTTTGTTAGGCCCGTTCTTAGCACTCTGTGAACAATTATGAAATTATCGTGAATCATCCTACCGGGCATGAACGTACTCTGGTTGAGACAAATGTAGCTCGACAATAGAACTTTAAGATGATTGGCCCAAACTTTAGCCATCACTTTATAAATGAGCCGACACAAACTAATAGGTCGATATTGTGTTATGTCTTTAGGTTCCTCGCCCTTGGGAATCAATACCACGATAATGTCATTAATTTCACTGACACTTCTATTACCTGCCAGCATCTCTTTGTAATAGCTCATCACACCCTGACCCACCACACTACAGTTTCTTTAAAAAATAATCCAAATAAACCATCACACCCCGAGGCCTTCATAGGGTCCATTTGATGGAAGGCATTAAGCACCTCTCTGTCCTAGATCGGCCTGGTGAGCATCTCATTTATTTCCTGTGAGATATACCTAGGAATGAAACTCAAGATCTGCTCCACATTAGAGCTACAGTCAGACTTGAAAAGATCACCAAAATAATTTCTCACCACGTTGCATATACCCTCATGATCCGTAACCCATCTGCCCTCTCCATCCGTTAACCCTTCGATGTTGTTTTTCCTTATTCTATGAGACGCCTAAACATGGAAGAAACGGGTATTTCGATCCCCTTCCCTTAGCCACTTAATACGCGATCTTTGAGCCTAGTAGGTCTCCTCTGAGTTGTATAACCTAGCCAACTCTTCCTTAATGTAGTGCAGCCTTTCGGTGTTACCTTCGATTTTACGCACATCAATGATGGAAAGTAAGTTACTAGTACAAGTCAGAAGTAAGTCGTACGATACCGACTAAGGTAAGATTAGTTACATAATATGAAGGAATACAAGGTATGTAAAGATTTAATACATGTTCTTACTGAGTTTGATGAGTGCCTGTCTGGTTCCATAAAGTAAAGTGCAATGTTTATATTTTGTATAAAATGATGAATACGTTTATGATAATGGCTCCCTTAGTTCTTGAGAACTTATTATGGTTGCCTCTTATTGTAGGATCTATTAGAAAGAAAAGAGATGAGAGACGATGCCAAGGCTACACCATAGGGGTAGCAGTCTGTGCTGATATGCATACAGAGAAGTTACGCCAAGGAAAAAGTTAAGAGAGTCATACGATTAGCTTTTAGTAATGATAAGTTTATAAGAGAAGCCTTATAGTGAAAGTCTGTGCATAAAATGTAGTACTCTATATAATGATAAAAGTAAGGTGAAAATGATAGTTGTATTATTCAGAATGTAAATGTGAGCACACTGTACAAGAAGTTATACATATTAAGAATACACGAGGTAATTAAGAATAAAGCTTAAGTAAAAATTTTATTAGATCTTACTAAAATAAATTACATAGAAAAAATTCTGTATGAGTCTAAGTATGCCAGTAATGTTTCAAATGTTGAATTCTAATGAGCAATATACTGGACTGCCACATGAAAATGCAATAAAGCATCTCAAATCATTCTTATTGATTTGTGCTTCCTTTAGTTAACAAGACGTTCCTAATGACGCTTTAAAAATGCAGTTATTTCCTTATTCGTTGTAAGGAAGAACTCGTACCTGGTTCCTTCGACTACCTACAGACTCAATTACTTCGTGGAATACACTCGCAACACTGTTTGTTTTGCGCTTTAATCCGTCGATAATAAATGCTCATCTCCGAAATGATATTACAGCATATTATCAGCTGGATGATGAGAATCTTCACACCACATGCGAACATTATAAATCTTTGCTTCAACGTTGCCCAATGCATGACATTCAACAAGAAACATAAATTAAAATTTTCTATAATGGGCTGAATTCACAAACGAGAAATCTTGTCGACGCATCAGCCAATGGACCTTTGCTGGATTGTACTTATGATGAAGCCGTTCGAATTCTTAAGAGAATTACTCGGAATGATTATCAATATCCTATTTCTAGAGCTACACAAGCAAAAGCTACTTCAGGAGTTATTGAATTGGACGCAATATCTGCACTTAGTGCTCAAGTTTTTATTCTCATGAATATGATTAAAACCATGAAGGGGACTAGTGACGTTGCACCTATACAAGTCACTCAACAAGATGATGTCCTGCATTTTGTTGTGAGATTTATGGTGACAACCATAATTATGAAGATTGTCCACAATATGCAGAGAATGTCTTCTATGTCAATAAAATCCGCATTAATTCTTATGGAAACTCTTAAATAATTCTGCACGCAATCAACAGTCTTGGGGAACTTAAAATGCTAGACAAAATGCTGCGACATTTCGATATGGGAATACATCTAATCAAGGTAACTATAACCCAAGATAAGAGAATTACAATTCACAATAGCAAAATTACAATTAACATACTCAGATGCATCCACAACAAAGCCAGATGCAGCCACATCAGAATCGAATGCAGCCACAACACTCTTAAATGCAAAATCAGAATGTTCAAGGACATCGACAACAACAGTAAATGCAAGCTTTACCATCTGATCCGTTAGCAGAACTTTAAGCTTTAATGTGGGAGCATATCACTCGCATGGAAGCTATTGTGCAAGGGAATTCATCTTCTATTTGAGCGTTAGAGGCACAATTGGGACAAATTGCTTCAAATTTGAATACTCAACCACTAGGCACACTACCTAGTAACACGAGAAATCCCAATTTGAAAGACAAAGAACACTGCAAGGCTATCACTCTTAGGAGTTGTGAACAAATTGGCGAGTCGATAACCGACTCTACTGTAGCACCTCAAGACACTAGTGAAGTAACCCATGGTGAGAAAGTTGAATCTGAAGGGTTTATCGCTGAACTAGATAAGGGAAGTTCCACAAATTGTCACTCATATGCCTACTATCTAACCCTCGAAATTGTCGACGCAACCGAAGGTATTAGCGCAATCTGATGTTATCTCTACCTTTTCTTTTTTCACAAAGATTTAAAGAAAATGAGCATGATAAATAGTATCAGCAGTTCCTAAACACACTGAAGTAACTACATGTCAATAATCCTTTAGTGGACGCTCTTGTGCAAATTCCTAGCTATGAGAAATTTTTGAAAAAGCTCTTGTCCAAGAAGAATAAGCTCAGTGATATTGAAACTATTGCACTCACAAAAGGTTTTAGTGTTGTTTTGACAAATAAATTGTCACCCAAAATGAAAGATCCTGGGAGCTTTACTATCCCATGTTCAATCGGCAACCATTATTTGGGCAAAGCTTTAAGCTACTTGGGAGCTAGCATCAACCTAATTCCATTATCTACTTTTAGAAAGTCGAGAATTGGTTAAATTGGTCGAAATTTTTTAATTTTTATTGAATTTATTATTATGTAATTTTATTTTATTTTATTTTTGCTTTTGTTTAAGTTTGTTTTATTTCTTATTTATTTTCGCAGAATAATTAGATCCTCTTGTCGATGCATTCAGACTTCATTGTCAACACAGTTCGTACGAGTTTACTACCGAAGAAGCACCGTGCAGCCACATCGACGACTGCTGAAAATTGAGTTAGTTTTATTTAAGTTTTTAGCTATAGTGCTCATGCAATGCATGTAGATGTAGTTTTTATTTTGTTAGTAAGCATTGTCGTTGCATTTTCATTGTCGTTGCATTTCAGTGTTAGTGCATAGGGGACAATGCAAACTTTATGTTTAGAGGAATGCAAATGGGGTTTGGAAATGAAATTGCACCCACATTTTAAAATTTTTGAGTTTAATGAAGCATGCAAGGTTATTGGTAGTTAATGCAAATGTGTGAAAATTTTTGTTACATTCGATGCTTAATTTTTAAATCATGTGAACTACCAATGAATGAGTTGGATAAATTTGACTGAATGTTGAATCTTTAATTCTTTGATGAATGATTTAGATTGCATTAGTAATGGATGACTAGTAGCATTCCTTTAATCTTGAATGAATCTACCTTTTACAGTTGCTTATATATATAGTTATAAATAAGAGACACTCCAATGTGGGTGTATTGTGAACTATTCAAGGGGGAACACTCCAATGCAAATGTTAGTAAAATGAATTTGGCCAAAGGCTGCCGCTACAAGAATGTGTGTCGGTGCAATTACATACTCCCTAGGGGTTTGTTGCACTCCATCGTTACTTCTCAGGGACAAAGGTATAGTGATACAATGACATCCATCAACATAAAAAAAAGAAGAAGAAAAGAAAAGGAAAAGGATATATAGATACTTAGCATTATACAATAAATGATGTATTGGTAGACAGAATTTAGGATTTAAGGCATGATGCTGACTTTGATGAAGTTGCAATCTTAGTTATTCACACTTATGTGTTGTCGATGCAATATTCTATCATTTGAATGTGATTCATTCATTGGGATTTTAGATGAATCAAGTTGCTAGAATGATCATTTGCCTTGGTGATTTTTGGTGTATCCTTGCTAGCTTCTATTTTACTTAAGGACAAGTAAAAACCCAAGTTTGGGGGTGTGATAGTGATAGAAAGAACATATGTTTTCTCCCTACTTATTCATTAATTTGTTCCCATTTAGTTGTCTTTAGCACATATTTTAGCATTTTTTTAGTTTAGTTAATTGCATTTTCTAACTCAATGAACCTTAGCCTAGTTGCCCTTAATTTTGTCATATTTTGGTACCGATGTTGCTGTATGAGTATTTCCAGATTGCATCTAAGATTGTCACTACATCTAACAGTTGTCCAGTCTAGTATAACCAACTTGTATGACCAGAGATAGCTCGATTCTGATGAAAGGACACCTGCACAAGGACAACTTGTACTTACCCTTAATTTTGTCATGTTTTGGTATTGATGTCAATGCATAAGTAATTTCAGATTACGCCCAAGACTATCGCTACACCCGACAGCTGTCAAAGAAGCTGCCAAATGCAGATAAGAACAAAACTGTATGAGCTATCCAATCTAGTATAACCAATCTGCACGGACAAAGGCAGCATGATTCTATAGAAAAGACACCTATATAATTTGGAGGATATAAATATTCACAAGGAAAGAGAAAAAGGTGTCTCCTTTATTCTCCTTTGGTGCATATTCTTCTTTAACCTACCTTTAAAGCTTTTCGGCTATGGAGGGGTAAGTCTCTCAAGGGTGAACTGATGTGAAAATTGAGGTAGAACAACTCTTGACGAGGAGCCTTAATTGCGACGCAAGAGGGAAGTAAGAGAGCAAGCCGAGTTGTCTAGGAATAGTATTCTCCATTTGTTCTTTTACATTTCTTTCTAAATTGTGTTGATTACTATTTATTTCATGTTTACATGGAAGTACTCATGATTTCTTAATTGAATGTTGTTTTATTTAATCTTGCTTTTACTGTTTAATCTTTGGGTTTGAAAGTTTTTAGCACAGAAGTGTTATTGCAATCACTATCATTGGAAGGTGCAGCAACAGTTTAAACTAACAAGCACGACAACAGAAGTTGCTTGAGGATTAGAGGAATTTAATCCACTTGCTCTTAACTATGTTGCATTGCCATCAGCAAAAAGTGTGGTTAGTGTGCATGTTTAAGTTTTAGATCGAAAATAGAAGTTAAGCTTGGTAAAATATTCATTACACATCATTGCAGCGACAATCACCTATTCTTTCATATCTTGCAAGCCACACTTAGTATTCTGCTGAATATTCACGTTGGGGACCCCATTTTATTATTATCACATTTCGTTTTTAATTTCAAGCTATTGCTCCAACAACTACTCTTACAATTTATTCACTTTTACTTGTTCATTGCACTGACATTAATAGACAAAAGACAGTCATCCTTGTGGGATCGATATCCGACAGACTCACATCTGTTTACTATACTTGCAACGATAGTATACGCTTGCACATTATTACTGTGACGTTAAACTGCCGATCAAGTTTTGGCGTCGTCACCAGGGATGGCATTTGGTTGATGTTTATTTTTGTTTTTGCACTTAATTTCTATTATATAACCTTTAGTTGTTACTAACTTGTTTTCTTTTTGTTGCTATTTTCACATTTTATTTTAGGTGTTTTATGACCCGAAGCAATTCAGAGTTTATTATTGGTTTGGATCCAGAAATTGAAAGAACCATTCAAAGGAGGCATCAAGAACAGCGAAACATGGCTTTACCAAGAAATGATGCAGTCGTACCACTAATGCAGTAACAAAATCCTACTATACCCCCGATACAGCCACGAAATGTTAATAATTCACCGCTACCGTAAGATGATCAAATACAAAACAAAATTATACAAGATTTTGTAGTACCTGTTTTGGATTACTTACAACCAGGAGTTGTGAGGCCAACAATCCAAGTTGGAAATTTCAAACACAAGCCAGTAATGTTTCAAATGTTGAATTCTAATGGGCAATATGCTAGACTGCCACATGAAGATGCATGAGAGCATCTCAAATAATTCTTATTTATTTGTGCTTCCTTTAGTCAACAAGACGTTCCTGATGATGTTTTGAAAATACAATTATTTCCTTATTCGTTGTAAGGAAGAGCTCGTACCTAGTTCCTTGGGCTACCTGCAGGCTCAATTACTTTGTGGAATGCACTCGTAACACAGTTTGTTTCGTGCTTTAATTCGACGATAATGAATTCTCATATCCAAAATGATATTACAGCTTATCATTAGCTAGATGATGAGAATCTTCACACTACATGGGAACATTATAAATCTTTGCTTCGACGTTGCCTAATGCACGACATTCAACAAGAAACACATTTTGAGATTTTCTACAATAGGTTGAATTCACAAATGAGAAATCTTGTCAGCGCATCAACCAATGGACCTTTACTGGATTGTACTTATGATGAAGTCGTTCGAAGTCTTAAGAGAATTACTCAGAATGATTATCAATATCCTATTTCTAGAGCTGTATAAGCAAAAGCTACTCTGGGAGTTATTGAATTAGGCGCAATATCTGCACTTCGTGTTCGTGTTTCTTCTCTCATGAATATGATATAAAACATGAAGGGGACTAGTGACGTTGCACCTGTACAAGTCGCTCAACAAGTTGATGTTCCTACATTTTGTTGTGAGGTTTACGGTGACAACCATAGTTATGAAGATTGTCCACAACATGCAAAGAATGCCTTCTATGTCAATAATATCTGTAACAATTCTTATGGGAACTCTTACAATAATTCTGCACGCAATCAACAGTCTTGAGGAACTCAGAATGCTGGACAAAATGTTGCAACATTTTTATATGGGAATAAATCTAATCAAGGTAACTATAACCACCCAAGACAAGGGAATTACAATCCATAACAGCAGAATTACAATTAGCATACTCAGATGCATCCACAATAAAGCCAGATGCAGCCACATCAGAATCGAATGTAGCCACAACACTCTTCAATGCAAAATCATAATGTTCAAGGACATCGACAACAACAGTATAAGCAAGCTTCCCCATTTGATCCGTTAGCATCACTTGAAGCTTTAATGCGAGAGCATATCACTCGTACGGAAGCTATTGTGCAAGGGAATTCATCTTTTATTCGATCGTTGGATGCACAATTGGGACAAATTGCTTCGAATTTGAATACTCGACCACCAGACACACTACCTAATGACACGAAAAATCCCAATTCGAAAGGGAAAGGACACTGCAAGGCTATTACTCTTAGGAGTGGTAAACAAATTGGCCAGCCAACTATCGACTTTACTATAGCACCTCAAGACACTAGTGAAGTGACCCATGGTGAGAAAGTTGAATCTGAAGGCTTTGTCGATGCACTAGATAAGGAAGTTCCACAAATTGTCACTCATATGCCTACTATTCGACCCTCGAAACTATCGACGCAACCGAAGGTGTCTGCGCAATCTGATGTATCTCCACCTTTGCTTTTTTTCATAAAAATTTAGAGAAAATGAGCATGATAAATAGTATCAACAGTTCTTGAACACACTAAAGCAACTTCATGTCAATATTCCTTTAGTGGACGCTCTTGTGCAAATTCCTAACTATGGGTAATTTATGAAGGAGCTCTTGTTCAAAAAGAAAAGCTTAGTGATATTGAAAGTATTGCACTCACAGAAGGCTGTAGTGTTGTTTTGACAAATAAGTTGCCAACCAAAATGAAACTATCCCATGTGCAATTGGCAACCATTATTTGGGCAAAGCTTTATGCGACTTAGGAGCTAGCATCAACCTAATTCCACTATCTACTTTTTGAAAGTTGGGAATTGGTTAAATTGGTCGAAATTTTTTAACTTTTATTGAATTTATTATTACGTAATTTTATTTTATTTTATTTTTTCTTTTGTTTAAGTTTGTTTTATTTCTTATTTGTTTTGCAGAACAATTAGATCCTCTTGTTGACGCAGTTCGTACGATTGTATTGCTGAAGAAGCACCATGCAACCACATCGACGGTTGTAGAAAACTGAGTTAGTATTATTTAAGTTTTTAGCTGTAGTGTTCATGCATTGCATGTAGATGTAGTTTTTATTTTGTTAGTAAGCATTATCGTTGCATTTTCATTGTCATTGCATTTTAGTGTTAGTGCATTGGGGACAATGCAAACTTTAAGTTTGGGGGAAGACATATGGGGTTTGGAAATGAAATTGCACCCACATTTTCAATTTTTTGAGTTTAATGAAGCATGCAAGGTTTATTGGTAGTTAACACAAATGTGTATGAAAATTTTTATGACATTCGATGCTTATATATATAGTGAACTACTAATGAATGAGTTGGATAAATTTGACTGAATGTTGTATCTTCAATTCTTTGATGAATGATTTAGATTTACATTAGTAATGGATGACTAGTAGCATTCCTTGAATCTTAAATGAATCTACCTTTTACAGCTGCTTATATATAGTTATAGTTATAAAACAGAGACACTCTAATGTGGGTGTATTGTGAACTATTCAAGGGGGAACACTCCAATACAAGTGTTAGAAAAATGAATCTTGCCAAAGGCTGTCGCTGCAAGAGTGTGTGTCGGTGCAATTACATACTCCTAGTGAGTTTGTTGCACTTCATCATTACTTCTCAGGTACAAGGGTATAATAATGCAACGAAATCCCTCAGTCACATAAAAAAAGAAGAAAAGAAAAGGAAAAAGATATATAGATATTTAGTATTATATAATAAATGTTGTATTGGTAGATGGAATTTAGGATTTAAGGTATGATGTTAGCTTTGATGAAGTTGAAATCTTAGTTATTCATACTTCTGTGTTGGCTATGCAATATTCTGTCATTTGAATGTAATTCATTCAATGGGATTTTAGATGAATCAAGTTGCTAGAATAATCATTTGCCTTGGTGATTTTGTGTAGCCTTGCTAGCTTCTGTTTTCCTTGAGGACAAGTAAAAACTCAAGTTTAGGGGTGTGATAGTGATAGAAAGAACATATGTTTTCTCCCTACTTATTGATTAATTTGTTCCCATTTAGTTGTCTTTAGCACATATTTTAGCAATTTTTTAGTTTAGTTAATTGCATTTTCTAACTCAATGAACCTTAACCTAATTGCCCTTAATTTTGTCATATTTTGGTAGTGATGTCGTTGCATGAGTATTTCCAGATTGCGTCCAAGATTGTCACCGCATCTGACAATTCCAGATAAGAACAGAAATGCGTGAGCTGTCCAGTCTGGATAACCAACTTGTACGACTAGAGACAGCTCGATTCTGATTAAAGGACATTTACACAAGGACAACTTGTACTTACCTTTAATTTTGTTATGTTTTGGTACTAATGTCACTGTATAAGTAATTTTAGATTGCACCCAAGACTGTCGTTGCACCCGACAGCTGTCAAAGAAGCTGCCAAATGCAAATAAGGACAAAACTATATGAGCTGTCCAGTCAGGTATAACCAATCTGCACGGGCAGAGGCAGCATGATTCTGCAGAAAAGACACTTGTACAATTTGGAGGATATAAATATTCACAAGGAAAGAGAGAAAGGTGTCTCTTTTAGTCTCCTTCGGTTTATATTCTTCTTTAACCTACCTTTATGGCTTTTCGACTATGGAGGCTTAAGTCTCTCAAGGGCAAACTGACGTGAAAAAGGAGGCAGAACAGCTCCTGATGAGAAGCCCTAATTACGACACAAGAGGGATGTAAGAGAGCAAGTTGAGTTGTCTAGGAATAGTATTCTACATTTGTTCTTTTACATTTCTTTCTAAACGTTGGTGATTATTATTTATTTCATGTTTGCATGGAAGTACTCATGATTTATGAACTGAATGTTATTTTATTTAATCTTGCTTCTACTATTTAATCTTTGGGTTTGAATATTTTTAGCACGGAAGTGCTATTGCAGTCACTGTCGCTGGAAGGTGTAACGACAGTTTAAACTAACAAGCATGACAATGGAAGTTGCTTGAGGATTAGAGGAATTTAATCGACTTGTTCTTAATTGTGTTGGGTTGGCATCATCAGAAGGTGTGGTTAGTGCGCATGTTTAAGTCTTAGATCGAACATAGAAGTTAAGCTTGGCAAAATATTCATTGCACATCATTGCAGCGACAATCACCTATTATTTCTTACCTTGCGAGCCACACTTAGTATTCTGCTGAATATTCACATTGGGAACCCCATTTTATTATTATCACATTTCGTTTTTATTTTCAAGCTATTGCTCTGGCAACTACTCTTACAATTTATTCGCTTTTACTTATTCATTGCACTGACATTAATAGACAAAAGACAGTCATCCTCATGGGATCGATATCCGACAGACTCACATCTATCTACTATACTTGCATCGATAATGTACACTTGCACATTATTGCTGTGATGTTAAACAGACGATCAGTGTTACATTATTTCCAATATTCAATCCTTGAGAAAGGACTAAAATGCTCTTCATGAAAAAATTACCTTTTTGCCCCTTTTAGTCTCAAATTTCAATTTATTCACAAATAAGTAAGCATTTAATCATTCAAATCCTTAATTCACAGTTAATAATTAATAAGGATCCTTGAATGAAAAAAGTTATGCTTTTACCCTTATCTTCAAAAATTGGGAAATTTATTATCTAATCCTTATATTTTCTAATCTTTCCGATTTGGTCTCAAAGTTGATCTTTTATACAACAAATGTTCCAACTTATTTTAGGCCAATTAATAAATAATAACTCACTTTCTCATTTTGTTTAATTTTTCACTTTAGTCCTCAAACTTTTCAAATTTTTTGATTTGGTCCTTTTTGTCACATTCTCATTTTTAAAATTCTTTTCATCAATTTTCATATCAAATATGAATTGTTCTTCCATAAGAATTCTTTAACTGACTCATTTTCCAAATTTTCTCACAAATTCACTGTATTCGCTATTGAAATAGTACCACATATCTCGTAAAAAATTTTGGGGTATTACACCTTAAGCTTTGTACAATAAATATGATCTTATAAGATAATAGTAGAAATAAAGTATTATCACAAGTGAGACAATAATGTTAAAATAAATAAAAAAAAGTAGTAGATCAATGAACATAAAACAAAGAACAAAGACAAATCAGTTGAGAAACAAGAAAAGAAAAATAAACATATTTGATGCATTTCAATAATCTATCCAACCTATTATAATTCTTTTCCAAAATAATGTGAAACACTTGCTAATCAAAGGAAATTCAATAAAAACAATAGAATAAGAAAAAAAAAAGAGAATTTACTTCTAAGAAGCAAAGAAGAAAAATATATGATAAAAGAATAAGAAAAGAGCTTAGATCTGAAACACATGCCTGATTTCTCAATGAAATATGGAAAACTTGGATTTGGAATGAGTTTTGTCGTTGCAAACCCAAGTAAGTTTAGATTTGGGAAAAAAACCAAAAATTATGAGGTTTTCTTGGGTTTTTAAAAGGAAAAAAATCTCAACATTTACGAGGAAAGGTGACTAGGAATACTGCCCTAACTCATGAGTTATCATCACAAAAAAGGGAGAGATGGCAGTGCCGATGATGGTGATTATTCTTGGTTGGAAGTTTGAAGAGAAATTTTTTTTTGGTAATAAAATAATGGAATCAATTACAAACTAACATTTGAACTTGAAGATTGTTGGAACATTTTCAAATATTTATATTGTTCCAATAACTATAAATGAATGGGTGTAATTAATTAAAAGATAAATCTTTTGGTTATTAGTCAAAAGTTATATCATTTTACTTTTGAAAAGAATTATAATTATTCAAACAATATTACTTGAATAGTTATAAAATTAAATGAATAATTATATGTTTTTTAAAGATATTATTATTCAGAAAGACATCTATTAAAAGATGTCTCTATGAAGAGACATGAAAATTCCTATAAATAGGAATGAGATTTCATTTGAAAATCACATCAACAAATTCTAAAATTCTTTCTTTCCCTCCTCCATTTTCTAATATTATTAGATTATTCTATAAAGTATTACTGCAGAAATCCTTTGTAGAAATTGAGCTTCTTGTTATATGTTGCTCAGTGCTTAGTGGACTATTCTCGTCAGTGCAAAACGCAAATAGTCATCAACTTCATTGTATCCTCGAGGTTAATTTGCTTGAAACTCTTTTGCACATCGAATATTGGTAGGGGAATATAACCAAAAAGTTAGTGGCTTGATACACGCCTTGGAGCCTTTTCTTATTTCTTCATTTCTTGTTCGAGTTTCATTTTTGTGTTCGAGATTTTCCTCATCGGAGTATTGTACTAACAATTTTAAGGTTATAATTCAAAATGACTACCACAAAACATGAAAGTGGAACACTAGGGGAGTTGGCTTCCAACTTTATCAAACTTGATCGATTTGATGGTGATAATTTTCGAAGATGGCAGAAAAAGATGCACTTCTTATTATCAACGTTGAAGATTTCCTATGTTATGGATACTCCAAGGTCGGAAGAGAATGAAAACAAATCAATTGCTCCAACCCGAGAAAGGCAAAAATGGGACAATGCTGATTACATGTGCATAGGTCACATATTGAATGATTTATCCGATGGTTTATTCGACACCTATTAGAGCGAGGTCACCGCTAAGGATTTATAGGACAAATTAAAGACAAGATACATGATCGAAGATGCTACAAGTAAGAAATTTCTTGTTAGTCATTTCAATAATTATCAAATGGTTTATGGTTGTTTTTTTATGGAACAATTTCGTGATATTGAAAAAATGTTGAATCAATTTAAGCAATATGATATGAAAATGGATGAAATGATTATTGTATCCTCCATAATAGACAAACTTCCTTCATCTTGGAAAGACTTTAAAAGAAGTCTAAAATATAAAAAAAAAATCTCTTAAGGCTTTGGCAAATCATCTTCGTTTTGAAGAAGAATATCAAAAGTAAGTTCATAACCTAGATTCTGAAAATGTCAAAGTGCATGTTACGGAGGAAGTACAGACTACTAAACCATCCAAGAGAAAGTTCAAATAGACTGATAGACCACCTAAGTTCAAAAAGAAACAAAAGGGCTCAAGCTATCATTATGGTAAGTCGAGACATTTCAAGAATGAATGTCAGTTTTTAAAGAAGAAATCATCTTCTAAGGCTGATAATAACGAAAAGTTCTTTGCAATGATATCTAAAATTAATATGGCACAAGATGATAATGCATGGTGGATTGATACTAGAGCAACCAGACATGTGTGCAAAGACAAAAGCATGTTCACAAAGTTCACACAATGTGAAAACAACAATGTCTTGTACATGGGAAAATTTTCCACCGCGACAATCAAAGGCAAAGGGTCTATTGAACTACAATTCACTTCTGGAAAGGTTTTAACCTTGAATGATGTACTTTATGTACCAGAAGTTAGGAAGAATTTAGTGTCTGGAAGTCTGTTGAATAAGTTTGGTTTCAAACATGTTTTTGAGGCAGATAAGTTTATTTTTTCTAAGGGAGGAATTTTTGTAGGAAAAGGATATATGTATGAAAGCATGTTCAAACTCAATATTATTAATAAGAATAAAAATATTATTTCTGCTTATATGGTTGAATCTTCTTGTTTATGGCATTATAGATTAGGTCATTTGAATTATAAAAAATTGAATGACATGCAGAAGTTAGATTTAATTCCTATTTTTAATAATAATATTGAAAAATGCAATACATGTATGTTGACTAAAATTACAAGAAACCATTTCCCTAAGGTTAAATGGAAAACAAAGTTGCTTGATTTGATACATAGTGATTTATGTGACATACATAATACTCCTACGTTAGGTGGAAAGAAATATTTTGTTACTTTTATTGATGATTGTTCTAGATATTGCTATGTATATTTATTGCATTCAAAAGATGAAGCGCTTGATAAATTTAAAGTTTATAAATCTGAAGTTGAACTTCAGTGTGAATCATTTATCAAGTGCTTAAGATCGAATAAAGGTGGAGAATACTAAAATCCAAGTTATTTTGATTCCACTGGAATTGTCCATTAAGTTTCAGCCCCTTACACACCACAACAAAACGGTGTAGATGAAAGGAAAAATAGAGTCTTAATTGAAATGGTAAAGTCAATGTTATCATATTCAGGTCTTAAACAAAGTTTTTGGGGAGAAATTGTTCTAACAGCTTGTCATATATTGAATAAAGTTCCTAATAAGGAAACTAAAATAACCCTTTATGAACAATGGAAGAAAAAGAAACCAAACCTTAATTATTTGAAGGTTTGGGGTTGTAGAGCTGTTGTCAAAGTTCCAACACCTAAACGTAAAAAGTTAGGTGAAAGAGGAATTGAATGCATATTTATAGGATATGCAAATAATAGCAAGGCATTTAGGTTCATGGTAATTGAACCAAATGATTCAATTTGAATTAATAATGTGATTGAATCAAGAGATTTTATTTTTTGATGAAAATAGATTTAATTATATTTCAAGACAATTACAGCCACAACAATTGATTCATTCTTCAAATGAGAATGAGATTCCATTGGAACAAATTGATAATAATGAATCTTGTCTAGAATCAAGAAGTAAAAGGATTAAGAAGGTCAAAGATTTTAGACTAGATTTCATTATGTTTCTTGTAGAAGGAAAAGGTGAAAGTATATGCAATAAGATACCTTATTGTTATAATATGGAATATGATCCTATTACATTTGAAAAGACAATGAAATCTCAAGACTCTATTTTTTGGAAAGAAGTAATAAATGATGAGATGAATTCAATAATGGGAAATTAAACTTGGATCTTAGTTAATCTTCCACCAGGTTCCAAACCAATAGGTTGTAAATGGATCTTTAAAAAGAAAATAAAGGTTGATGAAACTATTGATAAATTTAGGTAGCAAACAGTTTTACACAAAAATAAGGTATTAATGACTTTGATACCTATGCTCCAGTAGCAAGAATTGCTACAATTAGACTCTTAATATCACTTACCTCAATACATAATTTGGTTGTTCACCAAATGGTTGTTAAAATTGCATTTTTAAATGGTGAATTGGAAGAGGAAGTGTACATGGAACAACCGGAAGGATTTGTTGTTCCAAGACAAGAGCATAAGGTATGTAAGCTTGTTAAATCTCTATATGGACTTAAACAAGCACCAAAGCAATGACACCAAAAGTTTGAAAAGGTTGTTTTAGGTAATGACTATAAAATAAATGAATATGCTAAGTGCATATATAGCAAATTTGAAAATGGAAAAGGTGTCATAATTTGCTTATATGTAGATGACATGCTCATTTTTTGCATGAATTTGGAACAAATAGAAAACACAAAGAAATTCTTGTCAAACAACTTTGCTATGAAGGATATAAGTGTAGCAAATGTTATTCTTGGGATTAAAATAACCCGAGATGGAATCACTATAGCTTTATCACAATCACATTATATTGAAAAGGTGCTTAAAAAGTTTGATCTTTTCAATTATATACTAGCATCCACAACCTCAAATAAAATTAGTATCTAATGCTGGTAGGAAAATTGATCAATTGAATTGGTTGTCTTATGTACATAATGACTTGTACAAGACCAGATATTGCATATGTTGTTAGAAAATTAAGTACGTACACAAGTAATCCAAATAGTTTGGATTGGCAAGCTTTGAATAGAGTACTTAGGTATTTAAAGAAAACTATTAAATATGGATTGTGTTATTATGGATATCCTTCAGTTTTAGAAGGGTATTCAAATGCTAGTTGGATTACAAGTTTGGAAGATCATGCATCTACTAGTGGATGGATCTTTATTCTTTATGGAGGAGCCATTTCTTGGGGTTCCAAGAAACAAACATGTATTACTGATTCTACTAAGGCAGTAGAATTTATTGCATTAGCCACTGCATCTAAAGAAGTAGAATGGTTAAGAAATTTTCTTTATGATGTACCTCTATGGCCTAAGCCAATTTCACCTATTTTTATCAGTTATGATAGTGAGGCTACTCTAGCAAAGGCATAGAGCCAAGTATATAATGGAAAGTCTAAACACATTGGATTAAGAAATAGCTATGTTTGACAATTAATCTCTGATGGAGTGTTCACTATTAATTATGTGAGGTCAAGTGAAAATTTGGCGGATCCTTTGACAAAAAATCTTGCTAGAGATATAGTCAACAAGACCTCAAAAGGGATGAGACTCGAGCACATTAATTAGAGTCAACCATGATGGAAACTCAACTTAATGATTGGTATATCTTAAAGTTTTAAGTTCAATGAGACAAAGTACATCATTTAGTATATGATTGTTAGAAATATAAATAAATCCATCCTAAGATTAAAGTTCTAAGTACCAGTAATGAGAATGGGATGATGAGTAATGTACTCTTAATGGAGCCATAACATAAATATGTTAGAGTGTTATAATTACGGGAACACTCTTGATGGGATCTACCTATGCGAGTGGAACTATGGCCGCTTCTAAGAGCTCAAGGGCTTGGCTCTGACAACACTCGTGAAAGAGGACACAGACGCATGGCCATAATAGTGTCCCTGGATACTATGCGTTGACAGATGTTGAAATCATTGTGTGAGATATGTTTAGTTAATCAAATGGAATAGCTAGTTCAAACCTTAGTCTACCATGCAATGTCAATTAAGTTTAACATGTTTTCACTAAGTGAAGGTTCAATCGTAAGATACCTTTATTTATGCAAATTGATTTTCAAGAATATAAAAATCTAAAATATTTTGAAAATGGGGGAAGATTGTTGGAACATTTTCAAATATTTGAAAATGGGGGGAGATTATTGGAACATTTTCAAATATTTATGTGTTCCAATAACTATAAATGAATGGGTGTAATTAATCAAAAGATAAATCTTTTGGTCATTGGTCAAAAGTTATATCATTTAATTTTTGAAAAGAATTATAACTATTCAAACAATATTACTTGAATAGTTATAAAATTAAATGAACAGTTATATGTTTTTTAAAGATATTATTATTCAGAAAGACACCTATTGAAAGATGTCTCTATGAAGAGACATGAAAATTCCTAGAAATAGGAATGAGATTTCATTTAGAAATCACATCAACAAATTCTAAAATTCTTTCCTTCCTCCATTTTATAATATTATTATATTATTCTATAAAGTATTAATGCAGAAATCCTTTGTAGAGATTGAGTTTCTTGTTATACATTGCTTAGTGCTTAGTGGACTATTCTCGTTAGTGCAAAACGCAAATAATCATTGACTTTATTGTATCCTCGAGGTTAATTTGCTTGAAACTCTTTTTCACACCGAATATAAGTGAGGACAAGTATAACCTTAAAGATAGTGGCTTGATACACACCTTGGAGCCTTGTCCTATTTCTTCATTTTCTGTTCGAGTTCCGTTCGTTTGTTCTAGATTTTGCTCACGAGAGTATTGTACTAATAGTTGAAGATAAGGACTCTATATCTAAATGAATCTAATCAACAACTTTAGTTGGTGAGACTTGAAATACTCGTGGACCATATGGGAAATCCTTCATTAAGCTTGTCATTATGTGCGATGTAAAATTAGCAGTTCTTGGAATTCGTTTGATGACCACACGCCAATCATGCTTACAGAGTTCTTGAATCCTTGAGACCAAGTTTCTATTCGTATGTCTCTTAAGGCCATCAAGGATAACGTTGACAGTTGTATCACAATCAATCTCTACAATTAGTCTCAGCTTGCTTAACACTACATCTACCAATATTTCTCCCAAATCCCAATAACCATTTGCCATGCTCATCTCTTGCGACGGTAACCGAGGAAGCGAGACCTGAAGAAGAGATTTTTGGATGCCATACAAAATTGAAGAGTAAATGCTTAAAATGTCTTACAAAATTAAAATCCATAAGACATTTTACACAAAAAGAGCCTCATTTTACTTTGATTTGAAAATTGACTTACATTAATTACGCCATTTTATACCAAACAAACATTGGAGAACAAGTAAAATATTTTCTGTAAAAACTTTTACATGAAACAAACACAACCTTAACTATGGATTGTTCTTTTATTAAAATTAATTTCGATAGTTCTTTGAAGCTATTTGATGAATATTATGAAATTGTGATTTTCCAAATTTATTCTTTACTCTTATCAACTTTTTTCTTTCAAATTTAGCTTTGGATGTTCTATTGTTGTATTTAGTTGATTGAATCTTACATTACAACCCGTAATGTTATTTTTAAGAATAAGATTATATTATTTGGATTCTTAACATTCTACTTACTCACAATCTTATATTCCCAAATAGTATAAGATATTGTAATATAGGTGTAACCTCGTTACGACATTCCTTCTTTACCTTATATTATGGGCATAATCTTAAATTTTGGATTAATTTACCGTTTATTTTTATTATTTCAAACAATTTAAGTTTTTTTTTTCTCAAATTAACTTTAAGACTAATTAAACACAATATTTTTTCTTGATAATGAAATGGTAGTTATCATAATCTAAAATTATAATTATTATATTTAATCTAATATTTTATTTATTAATATATTAATTATAGTTGATAATGCAATCACTCTTCATAATTTAGATGCAATTAATTTTCATAAAATTTTATAATTATGATTTATAAATTTATTTCAACAATATATATTTATTTATTAATATATAAATTTTAATGAAAAGTGAGAATTTAATAAAAATATTAAAAGAAGTAAAGCTGTTAAGAAAATAAGTTGTATAAAATGTTATTTTAGGAATTTTTATATTTTATTCACCAAACACTTGGATCTTACATTTCAACCAAATGAATCAAATAAAGTAATTTAACATACCATCCTCAACCTTATATTTTCGTAATTCTATTACAAAAAATATATTATATTCCTTGAAAGTTATTTAATATTAATTTCATAGTTTAAATTGTTTTTTATAAGTATGAAAACATACAAGAATTTTGATCCAATGTACATTGTCATTAGAAGTGTTCATAGTTGGGTTCAACCAAAATTTTAGACTTGGGTTCGAAAATGGGCTTAAAATTTTGCTTAAGTCCGACCCGAATAAAAATGCTAAAATCCAAATCAGGCTCAGCCCAGTCGTATTAAATTTTTTATATCATTTTTTAAAAATATAATACTTCAAAAATACTAAAAATATTAAAATAAATATTTCTCAACAAACTGGAAATAAATTAAAAAAATATGTGTACTTAAATAACACTAAGATAAATGTAACTTAACAAGCAAATATTTCTAAAATAGTAATAAAATTAACAATAAAACAATAGTTATACATTATATAAACAATTTATAACATAATAATAAAATAGTAACAAAATAATGAAAAAAGAAAATATAACAATAAAATAATAAAGAAGCAAGAAAACAATAAAATAACAAATTTTTTGCTTATTCGAGTCGGGTCGGGCTGAGCTCGAGTCAAAAAAATATTTCTCAAGGTTCGATCAATTTTTTAAACATGTTTTTTTTATTTAAATTCATTTTTTAAATTTATATTTTTATCTAAATATTTTTATTTTCAAATTTTTTGAATCAAATCGAATTTTATTATTCCTTGCTGTATTTTATTGAAACATGCCCTCGTGCTTCCCGCCAGAGCCAATTTGTTCTTTTTATATGACCGTTTTATCCTCTTCCTTGCTTGCAGAGGTAACAAATTACGCCACCTGGCTTTATCCTATCATTTCTATCTAATTATTGAAGGAAACAAACAACACTTCAATTCCCATTCTCTCTCCTCGATTTCTCACTCGATGTGGGTTGCCAACGTACTGCACCGACCGGTCGTCCCGATTCCCCTATTCTTCACCTCTCATCCAAGCCCCAAAGTACTCCTTAAACCCGAAACCTTTCGTTTTGGTTTCCCCTTGCCGTCACTAAAGTTGAAAGCTTCTGCGACTAAGAAGCAGTTGCAGACTCAGGAACCAGGTTTTTACTCTCGTTTTTTTTTTTCGGCTTATTGGCTTACGTCAAATTCAATCAACTGACAAGATTCTGTGGAATTTTTATAGTTATTATCTGATTAGGGTTAAATTGCAGATAATGGAGATTTACATAATCAAGAAAAAAGCGATGATCAAAGATTTGATTTGGGATGGCTTCCTACTTTCCCTCACGTTTTGGTTGCTTCAATGTCCAATTTCCTTTTCGGCTATCACATAGGGTAAGTGCTTTTTTTAATAAAAACTTTTTTCTTTCTCTGAAAAGTTAATTGTTGTTTTTTTTTTCTTTTTGCTATGCAATGAAGCATTTGAATATTCCGGAGCTTAATTCAGTTCTTATTGACTTTTTTATGCCTTATTGCGCTTTCTAATTAGTTGCTCGCTCTTTTAGCTGTTGAGAAATTGGATATTATGTTGCTAACTGATTTATATGCTTACAAGAGTTTTATTTATTTAACTATAAATATTCCATAAAAAAACTATAAATAGAAACAAAAATAGGTGTAACTTGACATAGTTATGGGATTTGATCATATATGTGAAGAATAAAAAAGAAACAAAAATATTGAGTATGCCCATATTGGACTCACACATTTATCCAATACTCACCATAACATAGGTGTAACATGAAAATCAATGATAATTTTAAAGAGTAAAATTGGTTTGTCAAAGAGTCAGTTCACAAAGTTGCATTCTTTGTTTTGCAGAGTAATGAATGGTCCAATCGTTTCAATTGCAAGAGAACTTGGTTTCGAAGGAGATCCAATTCTTGAGGGGCTTGTGGTAAGCATATTCATTGCTGGAGCTTTCATCGGAAGCCTGAGTTGTGGTTCACTGGTAGACAGACTAGGCTGTCGCCGGACCTTTCAGATTGACACAATACCATTGATTCTTGGTGCAATTGTGAGGTGAGAATAGCATATAGGCATTGGTAATCCATGCAATGCATTTTATCTCCTCTATGCCAAGTGAAATTTGGAGTTCATTTAAACAGTACTATAATTATTTTGTGCTCTTTTATTTCTTTTGTGTGTTTCAAATCCCATCTGTTATTTCATTCTGTATTTATCTAGGTAGAACTTATAGGACACATATTACAGTTGCTTCTTGTACTTTATGTGTTTGAAAGTGTGTTTAAACATGTAAACCAATTTATATCTTGGCCCTTCAGTTGCTTTTTGAGGTTACTCTTATAATGGTGAGAATTGGGTCAAAGCCTATCAGGTGTCCCTGTACTACTGTGTAAAGTTCATTTTAGTTCCTCAACTAAAAATTACTCCAAATTAGTTCTTATGCATTAAAAATTTGTTCAAATCATGATAATGTTAAAATTTGCCGGTAAGTTGTTGATAGTTTGCACAAAATATATCATACCTAATTGATTTACCCATGACCCAGCCCATGGAAAAAACCCAACCATCCCAAATCTTATACCTTACCATGTGGCCATAATGGAACTTTCAACTATTGGGACTCTCCTCTTTCAACCTTAAGAACCCTAAACCCAAATCTCCAAATTCCCCAACCCCAAGTTAACTTCATCACAATATATCTAATGAAAAATTTGGGGCATTAATCAGAAAAGCTAGAGAAGAGGAAGGATTTCTAATTGAAATCCCCCAATGCCTAATCCCTTATATAAAAAATCTCATTCTATTTACAGCTTAGAAATATTTAAGGTAGCAATTCAAGTTGTAATTCCACGCAACTCAAGTACTCTCGTTCTTTCAAATTCTTCTTTATTCTCAAAAGTTCAATTAGTTGCATATTTTATTAGTTTTATTTACTTATCTTTATTTATTAGCTTCATTGCTCATCGCATTTAGCTTAAACAATGAACAGTGTTTGATTACACTTGTTCCGAAATTGCTTGAGCTTGTTTGCTTGCTAAAAATGATTATCTTTTCAAAGATTTTATATTTTTCAGCCACACCAGAATTCAAAGATACATGGCATGTTTTGTTTTTGGGATAATTGGGTTTTTTTCACGGGTCAGGTCAGGTTATGAGCAAGCCAGTTAGATATGAATATATTTTCTCCAAATCATTAAGTTAAGGGTAGATTTTTAATGGTCTGATGATTTGGACAATTGTTTATGTGTAGGGATTGTTTTGGAGCTTTTTAATACATTACAGTATGTTTTGCAGCCTGTTAACACTCACCATTAATTATTAATGATGTTACTAGGATATAAGTACATCAGAATCATTATTTTGTTGCACCATAGATCTCTTGGAAAAGAACCACTATGAACGATTCTTTTTTGTACTTGTTTATTTTACTTTGACCACCAAAGTAACTCAATGCCTCTTACATGCAACACACTTGTATGAATAACAGAATAACCTGCTCCAGAGGGCACAAAAGAAAAAGTTGAAACATATGTTTTCTTCATATTAATTAAGTTGTTAGGTATTTCTTTGTTTTCTATGTTGCTGCTGAAGTCTGTCCTTAGAATATAGACTATTGAGATCTGTTGTCCTTAAACCGTTCTTTTCCTTCCTATCATGATTGACTCTTCAATTTTTGACAGTGCACAAGCGCATTCCTTAAACGAAATACTGCTGGGAAGATTTCTTGTTGGCCTTGGTATTGGTGTGAACACAGTTCTTGTTCCAATTTATATTTCAGAGGTACTGCTTAATGACAAGAATTCTGGCTTCTATGTTTTAAGTTTTACTTATACCTCATAACATCTGGAATTTTACTCTTTGTTGAAATGAGGAATAAGGGGATTTTTAACTCTCGTTACACTTAAAATGCTTAAAAAATGCTACTTTTTTTCTCTTCTTATTGTACCCTGAGCCTACCAAGTAAGATGGATGTAAATGGAGTAAAAGTGGGTATTCATTAAAAAATTATAAAAGAAAAAGGAATTACTGTACATAGATTGTTATTGGTGGGTAAATTTTTGGAGATTTAATGATATGTTATTAACTGTCTGTAGGTTAACCATCTTATTTTACCCTAGTTACCAATGACTTTATGAAATGCATATAGGTGATTTTAACACATTAACTTGGTAAACTGAGCAGGAAGCTATTTCTACTCTGAACGATTTGGTTAAAGCTTTGGTTTGATAAAACTTGCTGCTTCTTTTATGGAATTTGTGGAGAGGATATTCCATTTTTAATGTTGTTCATTTTCCGTTCATTCCCTATAGGTTGCCCCAACAAAATACAGGGGTTCACTGGGCACTTTGTCCCAAATTGGCACTTGCCTTGGAATTATTTTCTCATTGTGTCTTGGAATACCAGCAGAACATGATCCACATTGGTAAGAACTTTCTTCCTCCTTTTTACTTTTCTCATAGCAATGATGGTTGTTGATGAGGGACATATTTTTCCTTTTCCTCTCTAATTGAATCTGGCTGAAACAGTGATTAACTTGACCCTTCAGATGTAACCATCATAATATAAATCTGAAAAAATTTCTGCACTGTTATTTTTTTCGCAATCTAAAGATCGTAATGTTGGCTAATTTACATATCAGTTTATAGGTTTAAGATCATTGTGTTTTAATGAGTGTTGAAAGAAACCCAATTGTGTAAAGGAACTCAAAGCAATCCTAATTGTGTGGTTACCTTCTTTGGTCTCTTTGGACCAAAGTTGCAGCTCTAGAAACTAAACTTATTATAGCTTGTAGTGCTGTGAAGAATTTGACTGTTAGCCTCGCACCCTTCAAGAAAGTGTCACTGTCAAGTACTGACTTCTGTGTCTTGCAAGCTCTTGACCTTTATATGCTCATTATGAAGAAACTCCATTATGATTATGCATCATGTAAAACTAATTATGTATAATTTATGTGATGTATTCTCCAGCTATTGTCATTCTTACGTTTATTTTATCAGCAATTTTTGTTGGATGCAGTATATTTTCTCAGAAGTTCTGTTTACAAACTACTTATCTTTGGTTTCAAGGGAACTCCTAGGCATCAGAAGTGTATGCTTATGTGCTAGTTTAATACCTTTTATCTAGGTTTACTTGCTCTATTCTATTGTCATTGTTACCCATGAGCAAATTCCTTTTTGTGCTTATCTTCTTTCCATACATTCTATGCTTAAAAAAAGGGTTCTCATAGGAACTTCAAAGCTTCACAAGTGCATGATTACAATTATTTTGGTGAATGTACCTGGTAGGTCCTCTATTATAGAGACAATGATTAAATGAATCAATTTAGTCCCTATACTACTAAAAAGAATCAAATAAGGCCAAATTTTAACATTTACTATTTAAAAAATGTCATTTATTGCTTAACGGACTTCTATTTTGAAAGCATTTTATAGTTTTATGAATGAAATATTTTGTTTGGAGTTGAACTGCAAATGAGAAATTATCATTTTCATGTCATTTTTTAAATAATAAATGTTAACTCTGTTCCGATTTGACCTTATTTGATTCTTTTCAGTAGTTCAGAGACTAAATTGATCTATTCAATAGTACTGGACTAATTTGATCCTGTTCCCTATAATAGAGGGACTTCGTAGGTACTTTCACCCAGTTTTTGTGTCTATGGGTGCATGTTGTAGTTATTCTTTGTGCCATGTATGGAAGAACATTTTCTGTGATCAAATTATGGGTTTTTATTGCTTCAAACTGCTAAAGAAAGTAGGAAAAAATGTTTTCCAGGTGGAGGACAATGTTCTATATAGCAAGTATGCCTGGTTTTCTTCTAGCTCTTGGTATGCAATTTACTGTTGAGAGCCCCCGCTGGTTATGCAGAGTATGACCCTTGTTTTTGTCGGTACCAAACTACACATGTATTACTTCTTGGCATGTTCTCTTGAAACATAGAAGTTTGGCATCTCCGTAGGTAGGGAACACAAAAGATGCGGAGACAATTATCCGTAATCTTTGGGGAGACTCAGAAGTTGACAAAGCTATTGAGGAATTCCTGTCAATCATCAGCAATGATGGGACTGACATGAACATCAGATGGGTGCAGCTTTTGGAAGAGCCACATTCTCGAGGTTGTATCAAGGTGGTTTCTTTTTTGGATGTTTTGTCATGATTCTGGTGTTTCTATTTTGAACTTGGTATATTTATAACTTAACTTGGTTTCTGCGAAAAGGGCAGCATGCTTCTCGGTAATCTCACCTAATAAAAGTAAATATTTTCAGGTTTTATTTTTGTTTGAATTTTGAGGTATTATTAAGGTCTTCTACGTTTGCAGTCTTAGATTTCTCTTGATACTCCTCATTTAGGTTTTATATAAGTTTCTTGGCAACTTGTTTAAATACTCGTTTGGTTGCAGTTGCTTTCATTGGAGGAGCCCTTTTTGTTCTTCAACAGTTTGCTGGAATAAACGGAGTTCTTTATTTTTCATCGTTGACATTTCAAGATGTTGGAATTGCTAGTGGTGCTTTGGCAAGTTTATTTGTTGGACTTACAAATTTTGCAGGTATGAGATATGCTTTTGTATTTTTTCCCTTCTTGTTTGCCAATCTCTTCGTTGAATTCTTATCTATAATATGTATAAAATCACAGTTTGGAAAAACTTTTGAACTGATAGAATACTCTTTATTTTCCATCATATTATTAAATTCACCTTAAAAAATAATTATAATATTTAATTTAGAATTATTAGTTAAAAATTTTAAATAAAATAGAAGTTGTGATAATTATACATTTAAAAATAATTATAATTTAATAGAAGTTGGGATAATTACAATTTTAAAACTTATTAGAATTTAAACTATAATTATTAGTTAAAAAAAGTTGTGCTAATTTTAAAATTGAGAATAAACTATAAGAAAAAAAGTTGTGATAATTATAATTTGCAATTATTGGTTTAAAAAAAAATTTTGGTGTAAACAAAAGTTGTGCTAATTTTATTGGTGTAAATAGTGGTATTATTTTAATAGAATTTTAAACATTTTAATTATCACTTAATTAATATTAGAATTTAATTAGATAAAAGTTATTATTTTGAATATTGTTGCTTTCCATTAATTAGATAAAGTAAAAGTATATTGTATGTTAAATATGTTAAAAATGTTTTAATTATTATTTGAAAAATTTTCTATTATAATATTTCAATTGAAAAGTTAATAAATTTTAATTATATCTACTAATTCAAATAAGAAATATTATTTTACACTAATTAAATGCATTAAATCACATACAATGAATGTGCCATTAGAAACTAGTTTTATTAAAACAACCTCTCGCAATTATCAATTTGTGGTCTCCAGGTGCACTCTGCGCATCCTACTTTATGGATACACAAGGAAGGAAAAGGCTTCTCATTGGAAGTTATCTGGGAATGGTGAGACAGTAAATCTTTGTTCTAAATATATGTTAGTAGATAGTACTGATTTATGTTGATTTGACTCTTTAGTTTTCTTAAAATACCCATGTCTAATATTTATATGTGGAAATGACCGTCCAAGGATCCTTCAAATACATGGAAAAACTTTAAAATGAAAAGAAAAGATTGAACATATCCACATTGGATAAATACACATACCGATCACTCACACATTAGTCCAAGTAACTTAAGTGTCAATACTACACCACCTCTTTGAAGGAAAATTAAGAAAAGCACAAAGTTTGACCTGTGATAATTCATGTAGGAAATATGTACATGGCAGGGAGGTTAAATATTGTTAAATTGCCAACATTTCCACAGTTTGAAATTTATGAAACATTACAGTATAGTACTATTTGAGATAATCCGACATTCTTACTTTGGTGAGTTTCCAGGAAACTTTAAAATGCAGTTCGAGTGTGTACATACATGAACATGTGACTGCACGTGCATATATGTGTTTCGGTCCAACAGACATTCTCTTGGATGCAATGCTAAAACTACTAAGCAATGAACTTTCCTTTTGCAGGCAGTTTCAATGTTTCTTATTGTTTTAGCTATCAATTACCCATTAGAGGAAGATTTCAGTCACAACTTATCCATTCTAGGGACTCTCATGTAAGGAGCCCCCTCACATGCTGTAATTTAAATGCCAAATATGCTGACCCTTAAGTTAAAAGCGTTTGACATGAGCTGCTTACGCATCTCTTGTTTCAGATTTAATAAGGTGTTTTCTTTCAAAATGCTTTCATGTAGGTACATATTCACCTTTGCAATTGGAGCAGGCCCAGTAACTGGTCTCATAATTCCAGAACTCAGTAGCAACAAGACACGTGGAAAGATAATGAGTTTTAGCTTCTCTGTTCATTGGGTATGTGATGTATACTATTTTCAGTTTTGTTTAATTTGGCTGTCCTATAGATTCAAGTAATATGGAAAGTTTGTGTTGATGATATAGGTTTGTAATTTCTTGGTGGGGCTACTATTCCTTGACTTAGTGGAAATATTTGGAGTTGCTTCAGTTTATGCTGGTTTCGGCAGTGTGTCGGTGTTGTCAGCAATATTCGCGTATTACTTTCTGGTTGAAACGAAAGGCCGGTCTCTGGAAGAGATTGAAATGTCACTCAACTCTAACATGAGAGGTGGAAGGTAAATGATTTCTATTTCATGCAGATGCGGTGTAAAGGGTGAAGTTGAGCATGCAGTTTCTATTTATTTATAGCACTTTGTCACATTGCATTCATACTTGCTCCGGAAATTCCCCCCCCCCGGGAACACCATAGTGTTATAGCAAAACCGAATATCCCTTTAAACGTCCTCCATCTCCCAAGTAGGGGAATGGCTTTTGTACCACATTGCTTACATATCAATTTTACAATAAACTTCTTTTACCGTCAAGTCGGATGGATTGGTTAAGAGGCTGGCTGGACCCATGGAATCCAAATTTATTTGACTGCTTATTACGGTTTTGTACTTATATTGGATTGGTTGGATAATACTAAAATTTTGAAATTTGAATTAATCAAATAGAAATTAAAACTATATATTACTTAGTTAATAACATTCTATTAGTAAACTGGTTCTCAAATTATACTTTAATCTTCAAATTGTTGATGCGAGCATCAAGGCTCAATTAAGAGAGCATGGACATGATGGATTAACTTTACCTGAAAGCTTTATTACAAGATCGAAAGTTAAGCAACTCAAGTTCAAATTAAATGTAATGGTTTAAGAGTTTGTGACAAAGACCTTACAAGCTTATTTGAAGAAAAAAGAGATCAAGATTCACTTTATGGTCCATTATAGATGACAATTCAATATTTCAAAGAGAACAAGATTTTGAATCTTGGTTTAAGAAATCACAATTTAGAGTTGGAATGAAATGGATTACATTGACGAACTTAAACGAGTTCAATCTTGTAACAAATGAATCTAGCATGCAAAATTAACCTATGAAAAGGTCCATAAGCCCATATTAAAGTTTCAGTTAAATTGAGTCTATTTGAATCACTTTAGGATTTAATTTATTGTTTAATTTTTTTGTTAGTCAAAGTCAATTTGTCTTCTACGATTTTAGGGATGTGTTTATCTAAATTTTAGGCATTTGTCTTCTACAATTTGAGATTTGTTTCTCTTTTATTTAGCCTCCTTGTAGTATAAAAAGAGTGATATTCACCACTTTTGAATAGATTGTGAGTTTTGATTAATAAAAATACTCTTTGAATTTCTTTTTGCAAGATGTGTTTCTTGTCTGTTTTAGAAGTTGTTCAACACAATTTGTTTAGATTGTTGGGGATCATTTTCAAACATTGACTTGCCAAGAACTCTTTCTTGGAGGGGAGATTAGAACCGATTGAAGGGAGTTATTGGATCTCTTGTTCCAAAGGCTTCTAAGGGCACCTATTCAACCATTCTTTCTCCATCTTCAATATTCAATTTCGTCAATCCATCATCTTTTTCATCTCTTCTTTAGTATTACTTGTTGTTTATTTTATTTGTTTGCTTTCTTGAATCTAATCACTTCAAGTTCAATTTTCCAGATTTAAAAATTTAAAAATCCACTTGGTTTATACTTTCTTTGTCTCCAAGAACATTAGATCCAATCAAGTTTAGGAGTTTTTTTCTCCAAATTGTATTTGTTTCCTTCTACTTTTCTTTATTTCAATAATTATTGTTCTTTTCATTATTGTCTTGATATTTCTCATCTAAAAATGTTGTTGTTTATGTCTAAGTATTAATTTACAATTTTCATTCAAGTAGGTCTAACACCTTAAATCAAATTCGCAATTTGAAAGCTTTTGATCTTGTTTCACTGACCCATATTATTTGATATCAAAGCCTTGGGCGTTCTAAGGTCCCAATTATGCTTCAAATTTTGTTTGCTGCAATTTTGGGTTATCTTGCACAAAAATTATTTTTTACCAAAAAAAATTTTAGGCTATTTTGATTTATTTGGAATTCTCTTAATCCAATTACAACCCCAATTGATTTTTCTCATGTTTTTTAGTTTTACTTCAAAAAATTGAAAAAAAAAAATATTTGAATGAAGTCATGGCCCAAACTTTCCAGATCAGACATATTATATTAGAGGAGACACCTCATTAAATATTGTGATTTTTACACTATGGGAACCTAGCGAACGAAGTCTTTCAAGTTGCACAGCAATTTTGGATTTTTTGGGTTTTATGTGATTTCTTTGACTCTTAACAGTAGGATTTCCTTTGTTTTTTTAGCTTTTTATTGTTCTTTTACTCTTTATAACACTTTTTATTTTCTTGTGTTATTAGGATTGACAAAATAGCACATTCCTTCATCTGTGCAATAAACTTCATTGGTGTTTAGCTCTTCCTTGGACTCCTAACCTATTTATTTGGAATTTTCTGAATCCAATTTCAACCCCAATTGATTTTTCTCATGTTTTTTAGTTTTCCTTCAAAAAAATGAAAAAAAAAAAATTATTTGAAGGAAGTCATGGCCCAAACTTTCCAGATCAGACCTATTATATTAGAGGAGACACCTCATTAAATTTTGGATTTTTTGAGTTTTATGTGATTTCTTTGACTCTTAACAGTAGGATTTCCTTTGTTTTTTTAGCTTTTTATTGTTCTTTTACTCTTTATAACACTTTTTTTTTTCTTGTGTTATTAGGGTTGACAAAATAGCACATTCCTTCATCCGTGCAATAAACTTCATTGGTGTTTAGCTCTTCCTTGGACTCCTAACCTAGGTTTGCTTTTGTTAGTACATGATCTTCATAAATCTGCGATGGTTGTTGTTAAGACGACTTTAAAATTTACAAGACTAATATCTTGCCTCATTGAGTATTTGTTTTCTTTTTGAACATTAAAAGTAAGGTTTACTTTATATATTTACTTGTGAGTGTTAAATTTTTCAAAAATTCTGCAATACTCGTGACAATCTTAATCGTAAAAATCATAATGAGACATCACCCGATGACAAACAACCAGATATTACATTTGAGAATATTGTGGGGACTGTAAATTATCAACATCAATAATTGAAAGAGGTACATGATAAATTTGAAGTCAATTTGATTAAGTGTCGAACGAAACAAAAATAGCATTTGTAACACCATATACTCGACCCGGTTGCCGAGTCCGAATACTAGGATGCCACACCACCGTCTCACATCATGCTTACCTCATTTTAAACGATTTATTTCACATGCAAATTTTTTATTTTTAATTATCTTACTGTAGTGTTCATATATTCATAAATTCATCCTCATTATGTATCATACATAATCAGATTAATGTTTAAATCCTACCATCATACATGATATTTAGGGAAAAATCGAAGAAGTGAATATGAACCGTGCACCAGGTAGGGTCTCAGGAAAGGGAGGTGAGTCAAAATTGATTGCTTAAAAACCAAGCCTTTCTTAGCCAAAGCCAATCCTAGACATGCACCTACTCATTACCACACTTCTCATAGCTATTGAATAATCAACTTAATGTTAAATCTTTCCATCTTACATCGATTTATCATCTAACAAGTATTTATCATATAAAACAAACCTAAAAATGTCTCAAATATCATATTTTCATGTCTATAATGGCATGCAAATATCTAAAAGAACATAATAGAAACCAATATAAATTCATCATAAATCCTATCACATTGCTTAGGTTCTCAAACGTAAATAACTTATCAACCTACCAATAAAAGATAAAGTGCAGACTTTGGCTTGGATTCACCCTCAAGACGACACCGCTCACACCGACACTAAGTCTCTACAATGGTTTAAAAAGGAGTGGATGAGCTTAACAAGCTTAGTGAGTGCCTAAAATAACCACTATACATACAATCATTATGCATCTAGTCAACAACCATACATCACATCCATATCATCTCACTTGTATTTATTTATACATTCTTTACATAGGTTTTAACATACTTTATTCACATACAAACATATTCAGTCATATATACATATAATCATAATCAAGCATAATTTATGATAATTTGGTTGTTGAGACTATGAAATATATAGTGAGCTCTATCATCACACATTGGATACGCGGATCTCCAACACACCAACATTGGACTAATAAAGTCGAAACATATCCATAAGTGAAGCATATAGCTAACACTCTCCAACACACCAAACATATCCCCTTGAATAGAGAATAGTTCACATTCCCTTATCTCTCCAACATGTCTCTGGTCCTCAGTACACGTGAGTACTCACAATCCTACGGCTTGCCAACTATATCTAAAGGTCATAAGATCACAAAGCCAAAATATTCACATTATTATTGCATGTTTTTATCATATATTCACTACATATTCACTTTATTATCACAATATAATCAATTACATGGCATGAAGAACATACTAACATATTTTTTGTCTCATGGCATGAAGAACATACCCACATATTTTTTATCACATGGCATGAAGAACTTACCCACATATTCACTTTGACAACAGTCAACATAAGTTTATAGCATATGTCACAACATCTCATGTTTGTTCACAATATCACATTAATATTTAATCATATATCATTTTAATATTTAAGCACAAATCACATTAATATTTAAACATAAATCACATTGATATTTGAGCACAAATCATATTAATATTTAAGCACAAATCACATTAATATTTAAGCGTAAATCATATTAATATTTAATCAAAGATATAAGAACACTTACACTCGGAATTTAGAGTAGGGGTTTAGGCTATCTCTAAATTCCCAAATATACAATGAATCATCTACGAGTAGCGATTTCAAAACACTCACCAAATACATGCTCTTTTTAAAAACCCGAAAGCTTAGACAAGCTTTTCTTTGCCTTTATCTTTGCTTGTTAAAGGTCTTATCAATTTTGACACTTCAATCACATATATCAAACACACACAAAAGAAAAAAATTAGTCATCCACACATCTCATACAGTCATAAAAAATAGCCTAAGCTATGTTCTCTTAAACCGAATTCTTTAACCTAGTAAACTTTAAACTCTAATATCTCTGTCTACACTTAATCTTTTTGCAGGAAACGAATTTTTTTCATCTATATATTCACCCACGATTGATTTCCAAACTTTAAACCACTTAAAACTACACATTTTAAAATATTGAATATTTTCGACATACAATGGCTATAATAACGAAAATTCATTAAAACTCGAGAAATACTTAACGAAACTTCAAAGTAATTTTAGAAACCTTCTAATCATGTTAAAACAAGTTGAAAACACTTTAAAACCAAGTTTTAATCCACAATCCCAAAATCCACCATTAACGACCCAATTTTCTGCTTTTATTTAAAACATGCGTTTTAATGGCTAAAAATTCAGTTTAAGGGACTAGATATAATTTAAAACTAATAGAAAGATCATTGGTTACCTCTGATGGAAGAAAAATAGGCTTTGACACAAATTCAAAAAACTCACGTTTGGAGAAGATGATGAAGGTTTTTAGGTTTTTTCATTGGCTTTTTTAGGCATTTAAAGTTTTAAGGTTATTAGAATTTAAAGGAAATTAAAAGTTAGAAGTATTAATCAATTGGGAGAGATGGAAGAGCAAGAGATGACAAACACAAATACTTGGGGTTTTTAACATGAAAAATATAAGTGAAAAAGTGATTTTTAGGTTGATTTTTAAAGTTTGGCCAAATTGCTTCATAAAAACTCTCAATTTTAACTCTTTTACAAATCGGTCCTATTTTCAAAATTAAAGTTATTTAAAACTCATTTTCAAAAATTGATTTAATGTCTTAATAGCCATTGTCGTAAACATTACTGATTACCAACCTTACAAAATTCCGAACACATATAGGCTAAAATTCCTAAAATACCATCAAAACTTCTAGGCTCAATTTTGAGGTATGACAGCATTAATCAGCTTGCCAATCAAATTCAAATGCTAACTCAAGTTATTGCTTGTTTAGAGACTTCTTCTAGTCGACGGTCTCGTGCTCGTGGTAGTGATGATGATGGGGAAAATGAAACTTTAGATACTCATGATTGTGGTCAGTCTTCTATAGCTAAACCAAAGTTTAACATTCCACCGTGTTGAGGGAAGAATGATCCAAATGCATATTGTGATTAGGAGACTAAAATTGAGATCATGTTTTGTTATTATAGATGTCCGGAGGAAGAGAAAGCTTCATTGGTTACATTAGAATTTTCGAATTTCAACTTGTGTTGATCCACCAAATAAATCATGAACGAGATGTTCATTTGTAGGAACAGTTGGAACAAATCGTGAAAAAATGTTTTGTCCCACCTTACTAGTATAGGGATATTAAACGAAAACTTCAAAGCTTTGTTCAAGGTAATCGATCTATTAATGTGTAATGTTTTGCCTGAGGGAATTGGTTTTCAACATCAAAATATGTCAGAGCTAGATATGGACAGTGGTGGGATGGTAGGTTCTGTTAATGGTACGATTGGTGATGGTTTGAGTATAGCGGTGTTACAAATGAACTCTTATTTATCGGCAGCTGTTATGGAGTAAGTTGTCCGGTCGTCATGAAACTCTTGAGTTGGAACGTCTGTGGATTAGGGAACCCATAGGCTGTTTGGAATCTTCGGCATATGCTGAAGATATATAATCCCTAGATAGTCTTCTTTATGGAGACTAAGTTGCAAAGAGTTTAGATGAAGAAAATTCACAGGAGTTATGGGTTTTTGTTTGGTATTGATATTTCTGCCATTGGGTCAAAAGGTGGACTTTGCTTAGCTTGGAAGGAAGGTCTCTCAATTAACTTGAAATCATTTTCAAGCAATCCTATTGACGTTGTAATTAATGGTGCTCATAGTAATGAAAACTGGAGGTTCACTGGCTTTTTTGGCTTTCCCTATTAAAGGAATAAAGCAATGACTTGGGACCTTTTACGGTAGTTAGGACAACATCAAAATCTCCCTTGGTTGGTCTGTGGCGACTTTAATGAGATCCTCTATGCTTATAAGAAGATCAGAGGAGTTTCGAGGGAGGATTGACACATAGAAGCTTTTCGTGATGCATTGAATGACTATCAGTTGATGGATATTGGCTATAAAAGGGTGTGGTATACATGGAGTAGAGAAACTTGGACGAAATGAATATTTAAGAAAGGCTTGATAGGGGAGTAGCTAATTTTAGTTAGAGGGAGTTATTCTTATTTGTGTCATTATCTCATCTTTCACATTCTTTTTCAAATCACTGTCCACATTTAGTCCATATTGAGAAAGAAAGTTTTCATCCGATACAAAATAACTTTCGATTTAAGTCTTGGTGGGTACTAGAGGAGTTTTTTTTGATGAAGTTCGTCGTTTATGGTTTGGCACGTCTGGGGATTTACTTTACAAAATTGATAATGTTAGGCGTGGGCTAGGTTTATGGGCCGTCATAGGAGAAATTATAGGCATGGGCTTAAAAAGTGACTCACGAAGGAGTTGGAAGAATTAATGCAAGTGGTGGCTACTAATGATCATTTGGTGAAATTAATTGACACAAAAATCCAATTAAATATGAAAATTGATAAAGATGAGCTCTATTGGGAACAGTGGGCCCGTGCAAATTGGTTTGAAGTGGGTGATAAGAACTTTAAGTTTTTTCATAATTGTGTGTCTTGTAGGAAGAAGCGAAATCTTATTTCGAGCCTTAAAGATGATACAGGCCTACTTACTTTTGATAAGGGGGAGATGGAGGTGATTGCACGAAGGTATTTCCAAAATCTCTTTTCGTCCCAAGAGGTGGGTGATCTTTCTTATATTCTCTCTAGGATAGATTGTTGTATTTCTGATGAGGTAAACTAGAGATGGGCCATGGCTTATACTAAAGATGAGATATTTATAGCTTTACGAGAAATTAGGCCTACAAAAGCTTCGAGAGATAATAGACTTCCTGCTCTATTCTTTCAAAAGTGTTGGTCGATTATCGGTGATGATGTTTCTTAATTTTGCTTACAGGTACTGAATGAAGCAAGAGACTTGGATTCTTTAAGTCACCAATATTATTCTAATTCCTAAATGTGATTACCCGATAGTTTAGCAAAATTCAGGCACATTAGCTTATGTAATGTGCTTTATAAGATAATTAATAAAGCTATTGTGAATGTTTTAAAGGGTGTTAGATCTTTGTATTGATAATTCTCAGAGGGCTTTTTCCCTGGTAGATTGATTTTTGATAATGTCCTCCTCGCTTATGAATTATTGCATACTTTTCGTCAGAAGAGGTTAAGAAAGAAAGGCTTTATGGCTCTTAAACTTGACATAAGTAAAGCCTACAATCGGGTGAAGTGAGGATTTTTAAAGGAGGTAATGATTCGTATGGGATTTAGTGGTACATGGGTTGAAACAATTATGCGATATATCTCATCTGTTTCGTATTCAATCTTGATCAATAGAAGGTATTCATCTTAGTCGGGGTATTCGTCAAGGTGATCCTTTGAGTCTCTTTCTTTTCCTGAATTGTAGCGAAGGTCTTTTCTCTTTAATGCGTAAGGCAATGAATCAGAGATTAATTAAAGGGGCGAAAGCTAGTCGACGGGGTCCCCAAATCTCTCACCTTCTTTTCGCTGATGATTGTATTCTTTTTGGTGAAGCGAATGCTACAGGGATTTATACTTTACAGCACATCCTTAAAGAGTATGAGAGATGTTTGGGCTAGTGCGTGAATTTTGATAAATCCACAATCTTTTATAGCTCCAATTCTTCTATTGATGACAAGAGAACAATAGAAGGGATTCTTATAATACGATCTTCTGATATTGAGAGGTACTTAGGTTTGCCTACATTTATTGGGAGATGTAAAAAAATCGCTTTTCAGTCATTCAAAGATCGGTTTCATAAGTGGGTGGAGGATTGGAGTGTGTGATTTTTATCCCAAGGGGTAAGGAAGTTTTTGTGAAATCTGTCCAGGCCATCTCGACATATGAAATGGCTTGTTTTCTTTTTCCTAAGTCACTATGTGATGATTTTGAAAAGATAATGGGTAGATTTTGGTGGCAGAAAGGTGTGGGGAAATAAGGAACACATTGATGTGAATGGCGTAAACTATTTATCCCGAAGGACTATGGAGGATTGGGCTTTCGCAAGTTAGCAAGTTTTAATACCGCTTTATTGGCCAAATAGGGTTAGCGCATCATGAATTACCCTAATTCTCTGTTATCCCAAGTTTTAAAAGTGAAGTATTTTCCTAATGCAGATTTCTTACAAGATGAGTTAGGAAATTTACCTTCTTTCACCTAGAAGAGTATTTGGGTGACTAGGAAGTTGCTTCAATTGGGCCTCTATTGGAGGATAGGATTTGGTAATTGAGTATTGATACGGGAAGATGCGTGGATTCCTAGGGTTTGTAAATTTAAGGTTAATGAATTAGTTAACAACAGTAATGTTCATGTTGTGGCTGATTTAATTAATCCATATGCTAGAGATTGGGATACAATATTAGTGTGGGCTACCTTCTCGAAAAATTTGGCTACTAAAATCTTGCAGATCCCTTTGGCCACTGTGGCGGATGCTGATGTTCAGGTTTGGTGAGGTGAAGCTTCAGGTGAATTCACCGTTCAGAGTTCATACAGGATTTTACAAGAGGATCAGTTAAATGATATTGTACAATCATCCTAGATAGATATTAAAAGCTTTTACAATAAACTTTAAGGATGGAAATTGCCTACTAAAATTAAACTACTGGTGTGACAGTCGACATGGTCTTACGTTCCTACATTTGAAGCCTTGCGTCAGCAAAGATTGGTGACTATCTCCCTTTTTCCTAGATGTGGTACTTCTAGTGAGTCTTTTCTACACGCATTCATGGAGTGTCCAGTGTCTATAAATGTTTAGAGAGACCTCAGTTTTGAATGGATTGTAACAAATACAAGAGCATCATTCTAGGAATGGAGTACCTAGATTTTTCAGCATTGTTTTGACAGAATAGCTCTAGTGTTCTGTTGTTCTATTTGGGCCATTTGGTTCGATCGCAACCAATGGGTGCATGAGAAGAAACGCAAGAGTAGCCAAGATTTTGTTCAATTGTTTGGCATCCCCCACCTTGACGGAGCGTTTGATCAGAATCAAGGTGTCTCCTGTTCAGGTGTTGTGATTCGTAATTCCCAGGGTATGATTTTGGCTTCTAAATATACTATCCATAGTAACGTTGGTTATCCTTTTGCTGTTGACGGGCTTGTATGTCTTCAATTTGTTAATTTGGGGATCCAAGAAGGTTTATCTTGCATCATAATCGAGGGTGACTCTAGATTTGACATTTAAAAATTTAATATAATGGTTTCAGACATATTAGAGGTCTCATTTCTAGCATTTGGGGTTCAATTAATCGTTTCCAAAATATTTCTTTTCATCGTGTGGACAAATCTACAAATGTTCTTGCACACAAGATTTTGCCACTAGATCTTTAAAGGTCAAGGTAATACCTTCTATTATGGGGGTCTTCTAGACTTCGTCGTAGTCTCCTTCCAAGGAAGATGTCCACGAGAGCCAGATTGAGTGAACTGCAACGCTTTGGAGTTTCTGCAGCATTAGATGTTATCTTTTGGAAACTGTAGATTTTGGAATCTTAACTACTGTGTGTGAAATGTCTTGTTATACATAGGGTTATCTTATTTGACTAGTAGGCTTTTAGGAAGGTTTTCTTTTCGTTTTGTTTATTGGGTGTTATTTTATTTGGGTTTCTTTTATAGTGGGCTGGTTTATGCTCCCTTCGGAGTCTGACCCTTATTGTTTTCTTTTCTTAGTTTATTTCTTTGTACTGGTTTTTTTCAATAAAGCCAATCGGATGTTTATTTAAAAAAATTAAAATTTTAAAATTGTTTTAAGAAAAATTATTTGTTTTATGGTCAAATAGAGTTAACAAGTTTCAACAAAATTAATTAAGGTATCTTTATTTGTGGAATTAAAAAATGAATAAACTATAAAAATAATTCATTTTGTTTGCCTCATATTACATTTTAGTCACTTATGTTTGAAATGTTATGTTTTAGTCATTTACGTTATCGTTTTGTTACAGAATAGTCACGCAATCTTACATGGCAGTCCAAATAGGTTTTAAATGCCAACTTGGATGTCCAATTAGGATGAGAATGGCTTTTTCAATCAAAATGAAAAAGAAAACTTAGAAAAAAAAAATGAGACGAACAATAAGGTGTAATTAATTTAAAATTTTCAATTAATTAAATTTATTCAATTAAAAACCTATTATCATCCTAGTTGGACATCCAAGTTCAATTTTTAAAACTCATTTGGATTGCCACGTAGGATTGCTGTTAGGGAGGTAACGGAACTTAACGACAGAGTGATCATTTCGTAATAAAACGATAACGTAAGTGACTAAAACGTAACATTTCAAACATAAGTGTCTAAAATATTATCTGAGGAAAACAAGAGTGACTATTTTATAATTTACCCTTAAAATTTTATTAAATGGACCGAAAAATAATTTTTGTTTTAATACTTATATTTATGTATTTTCATAGTTAAATTAAAAATAAAAATATGATTGTACTAATTTAAATGGAATAATGGTTAAAACTTTTATCAATCAGCAATTTAACATGAATTTAGACTGTATTACTCCTTTCTCCTAATTTTTTTTTGATATTCCCTTCCCCTAACTTTAATATTATATAAAAAATAAAAATAAAAATATGGCAGCAATTTGCTGCCTAAGTTGTAAGGACTAATATGCAAGGAATGAATTTACTATCGGATATGTCAAAGAATAAAGAGGTTGCTGCCTTTAGTGGGTAACTAATACAGGTGTTCATGGGTCGAGATCGGGTCGAGTCTAAGTATGATATTAGCAGACATTATATTTGTCTAAATCCAGTTCGACCCGAAATTTGGGCATAAAATTTTACTCAAATCCGTCCATATTTATAAAAGATCAATTCAAACCCATCTTAGATCTGCCCATATTATTTTTTAATTTTTTTAAAAATATTTATTTTATTTTATTAAAATATTTAATAATTTATAATTTTTATTTATTGAAAATTTTTATATAATCATCTTAACATTATTTTAATGTTTATATTAGAATAGTATTATATATTTAATATATGTTTATTTTTTAATGTGTTTTAAAATATATAATATATAATATATAAAAGTAACATAATATAAAATATTATAAACTTAAAACGGGTCGCATCAGACCAAATTGGATACAGGCTCGAACTCAACTTATATTTTAAATAGGTCTAATTTTTTTGTCCAAGCCTATTTTTCGGGTCTAATATTTTTTTCCTAAACTCTTTCAAATTTCGGACGAACTTTCGGATCTAGACGAGTAACCCGGCCTATAAATAGGTCTAGTAGCTAAGAGCTGCTATAAATTTCCTTAAGCGTAAAGCAATATTTAGTTATTAAATTAGGTATTTTTTTATTTTATCTATATTAGTCTCAAATTTAACAGTTTTTTTTTTCAATTTAATTTTAAAATTTAAAATTTATTAAAATATGATGATGTAAAAGTGATTATGTGACGTCATGGCTTAAATTTTAAAAAAATATATAATTTTTTTATATGTTTTAGATTTTATAAAAAATTTCAAATGATAAGTGGGGATTTGAGTTCATGGGCTAAATTGTAAAAAATTACAACTTAGATTATTTCATGTTTTCATGCTTCAATATTCTATATACTTAACAATGGCACATCCATCTAACCTCCAAAATTACTTAAATTAGGTAATGGGTTAGTTATAGTTACAAAATTGAAAGAAAATTTGTTGAAAATAAGCTTGCTGTAGCGGAAACCATGAAAGAAGAAAACCAAGCTTTTCTTCCTTCCTAGCTTTGGTCTTGGAGAAGAAAAGATGAGGAAAATATAATTGGTTTCTCTCTCCCACCTACTTATATATAATTAAAAGTTAAGGGCCATGATTTACTTCAGAGTTTAGGTAGTGGATTTCAATGACAAATCACTGTCACTCACTAATTAATGCTGGGTGGTGGTAAAATTGCCACTAAGGACTTCAATTACTTGCTACCCAAGTCCTTCAACATTGAATTTTCATCCATCAATCCTCATGAAGCCGGTCATGCCTTAGTGGACTGTTTTCTCATTGAATATTATTCCTATGGTTGCAATTGCAAGGAGACTATGTAATACCTTTTCTTATGTGATTTTATACTTTAAAATTTGAGCTATAATTTCATAATGCTTTATATATAATGGCTTAATATAATATTTGGTACCTGAACTTGACACTTTTTCTTAATTTGGTACCTGAACTTTTTTTGGTCCAATTTGATACTCAAACTTGACACTTTTTCTTAATTTGGTACCTAAACTTGACACTTTTTTTAAGTTGGTACTTAAACTTTTTGAGATCCAATTTGGTACATGAACTTGACTCTTCTTTCTAATTTGGTACATAATTTTTTTTTTTAATATTAATTCGTTAAACATAGCTCAATACCTATTTTTAACCTGAATTTTCTCTAAAACAGACAATAGTTTTGTAGCACAACAAAAAAATTTCCAACACTATTATTGTTTTGCGTAATTTTTATAATATTTAATAAATTTAAATCTAAAAAAAAGCTTCAGTACCAAATTAGGAAAAAATGCAAAGTTCAAGTACCAAATTGGGTTTAAAAAGTTTAGGTACCAAACTAAAAAAAAGTGTCAAGTTCAAGTACTAAATTGGGTCAAAAAAAGTTTAAATACCAAATTAAGAAAAAGTGTCAAGTTCATATACCAAATATTATATTAAACCATATATAATTAATAACTAGAGCTATGCCCCGCTTTTTCTGGGTTTTACAAAAAATAGTTACATATATATTTTTATATTTATAACCTTCATATAATTATTTTATTAAGTTAATGTGATGGGTTAATCAAATGTCAATTTAACCTTAAATATATTATAATTTAATATATTTTAATTTAACATGTAAGTCACTTCATTTATAATTAAAATTAAAATAATTAATAAATACAATATTTCTAATTTTTTAGCAAATCAAGTATAAATCCTAATTAACATCATGTAAACAATGCCTTCAAATACGATCTAAACTCTAAAGGGTAAATAATCAATAAAACAAAAAAATGATTAAAATATGTTTAAAGTCCTTTTATTTTTTATATTTGATATTTTAATCCTTTTTTATTTTTAAAAATTTAGTCCATTGCAGCATATTCTCTTTTGTTACTTGTCTATCAAATGAGTATTTTTATTATTTCAAAATACCACATCGATTAATTTAGCATAATAAAATTAACAATTTAACTTAAATTTTTAAATTTGAAAAGTAAAAATATTAAATTATCAAAAATAGAAATAGAGAAACTAAATTCTAAATATAAGGATTTGAAACATATTTTAACCCAAAAAATTCAAGTTAAAAAGAAACTATAAAAAATAATAATATTAAAAAAACACTTCTGTCAAGCTGTAATCTCGTAGAGTGCGTTTCGATGAATAATTTTAATATTTTTTGAAAATTTTAAAATGCTAGCACATTAAAAATATTTAAAAATAATTAAATAATAATAATTATATTAAAAATATATAATATAAAAATATCGAATATAGATATTATTATATTTGCAAAAATATTATAAGTAGTTTTAATACAATAAGTTTAAAAAAATATATTTTAAAAAACTCTGTGTATTGACTTGATGGTTAAGAGTGTTCATCGTTCTAGGTGTGATATGAGTTTAAATCACGCTAGTCACTATTTATGTATTAAATTTTTGAAGTTTTAAGTTTAATTTTTATTTCTCTTATAGTAGGACTATGTGTATTAAATTAAATAAAGTTAATCATCTCTTTAGATGGAATTTGAAAAAGGAAATTGAACTGTTCAAATCCCTCTTGAAACTACACGCAAAAATTGAAATTTTCCTATATATTTATCTAAACAAATAAATTCATTTTTAAAAATTTAAAAATTTTAATACAAATGAAAATTTTTTTCCTATAAATCACTCATCCAATCAGATTTTCTTTTAACTTGTAGCATAAAGTAGATAAGAAAACATGTGTAGTGTGGGTGCTGAGGCATGTAGAAATGATGCCCCTAAGTCAGCAAAGCATGATCCCAGCTTGAATTTCATGTGAATGTTTTAGAAGAAGACAGCGTGCATACATAAGTTATTATGGATAAGATATATACACTTAGTAACATCCCATGGCCCATGACATCTGCGTCATGCATGGCCTACTCCATCTTTGTTTTGGATAAATTTGAAGAAAATGTCGTTTTTAAGAAACATTAATATTTAAAAAAATAAATCGATTTTAAAGAGAAAAATAAAAAATGTGTCCTGTTGAAAGCGTTTTTTTGTTGTCGTTTCTGAAAACGCATTTTTTTTTAATAACATGATACATTAACTTCTTTGATTAGATAATTAAATGTTAATGATTTTATCTTTGAGTTCTGATTTGATTCCTCTCCTATTCACATTTATATTTTTTATTTAATATTATTCTAATTTTTTAATTTTTAATTAATAATTAATAAATAAATTATTTTCAAGTTTTTTAATCCATCTTTTTAATTAATAAAAATAATAAATATGTAATAAAAATTAATTTTAATTTTATAATATTACAAATCACCATACCCACAATGTATCACAGGAATTAAAAACATATCAAACAAATTAGTTAAAAATAAAATATATTTAACACAATGATAAATATAAAAAATATATAATTTTATTATATAATTACATATTTATTAATTTTTATATATAAATAAAGGAGTTATTAATTAAAAAATTAATTAAAAATTTTGAAAACAACATATTTATTAATTATTAATTAAAAATTTTAAAAGTTTAAAATAACATAAAATAAAATACAAATATAAATAGGAAAAAAATCAAACACGAGACTCAAAGACAAAACCAATAACATTTAATCATCTAACTAAAAAAGTTAATGTGTTAAGTTATTAAAGAAAACGCATATTGCATAACACATTTTCAAACACATCAACAAAAAAACACTTCTTACAAGACGAGTTTTTTATTTCTCTCTTTAAAATCGATTTATTTTATAATTTTATAATTTTTTTATAACTTAATACTTGGTTTTTTTAAACTATATTTTTTTTAAGGATTTTTAAATTAAATTTATCTTTTCATTTTGATAATCAAATTTTTATCACATTTTTTATATTTAAATTATCATTTTATTATTTGATTTATTTTAATTTTTATAACGATATTAAGGAAAAATCAATTAACATGTGGTGTCAATAAAAATATGTCAAATGAGAGCTTCAATCATTTGAAATGCAGCACATGGCATACATGTTTATTAAAATTAATAAAAATATATAAATTCAAAGAATTGAAAAATATATATTTTAAAAAAGTTAAATATTTAAAAAATATATATTTGCACATTATTGATCGGTGTTGACAAAATTTTTATTTATTTTGGTACAAGAAATTTTAATATTATTAATTTTTTAGAATATTTCATAGGAATTATATATAATTAAAAAAAAACCTATTACTATATTTTTAGAATTTATATTTGTAGAATTATTTTCAATTTGTAGATTTTTTATTTTTATATATTGTTTTTAAATTTTTATATACTTTGGAATGTTTTGCAAAAAATTATTAAAATTTTTTGAAATTGTCTAAATTATAATTTTTTTCAATTTTTATATATTATTTTGACTTTTTAAAAATTTTATATTTATATATTTTAGAAGTTACACTTAAAAAATAAAATATTGATATTTTGAAATTTTTTTAAAATTTTATATGTTATATATAATATAAAAAAAAAAAGAAAATGTGACATGACATATTCGTGTCTATTTTTTTCAATATCGTCAACTAAATTACATAATGGAATAATAGCTTAAATAGCAAAATCGGATAAAAAAATAAGTAGTAAAATAATATATATATATATATATATATATATATATATATATATATATATTATGAATATTATTAAATAGATATTCAACCTTTCATCTCTTTTGACCTTTAAATTTTCATCTTCTCTAATTTTTCATATTTTTATAATTACTTTTTCCTATTTATGTATTAGAATATGAAGAGTTGAATCTCCCTATATATATAGATGAGTATGCTACTTGTAAATTAGAGGAAGATATAGAATGCAAAACAAATTCTTATATTCTCATATCCATCCTTTATCTATTATTTTTGTTTATAACACGTTATCAGTACGAGCTTGCTCGATAGTATTCAATATTTTGTTGGAGAATAAGTAATCTAGACGTACAATGTTCTTGTTAAAGCAACAAGATGAAGGTATGTGAATTTCTATATGTGCTTAAAAGATTTTGAGATTTCAATATTCTTAATGAAAAAAAAAAGTTAAAATGATGCTCATTTTTTCCTTATATTTAAATATGAATTTATGTTTTATATATTCCATGATATGCTTGTTTATGATTTAAGACTTTGAATAAGATTGAAGTATCAACAACTTGAATATTAATTCTTAAATATGTATATTTTTCATAACATATGTTATTGACATGATTAAAAATAAAGCAATTTTTAAAAAAAAAAAATTATTTTATTTGGTGACCTTTACCAAATGTACTACGTTGCCTATTAGATTATTATTTTTGACACTAGAGGCTCATGTTTAATATTTGGATATGTCGTATAAAAAACTTAGAAAAAAAGTTAAATATATTTGTACTAAATATATATCCAGATGAATATGATATAGCTTATGGCTATTTGTTTCTTTGTGGATGAAATTTTCTATGGAAACCTTGATTATAGTAAATAAAATAATGTGGTGTCTCTAGCTAATATTTCATAAAACATTTTTTTAGAGTATTCTATTGTTATGTTAATTAAATTGTAAGGTCATCTTAGTTATCATAAGATTTTAATAGATCTAGATGATCATATTTCTATACTTAAGTTTGAATAGACATAAATAATCGTGCTTTCTCTCTTTAGTTGTTAGCTTAGAATATATAACTTGACATGAATAATTTTGAGAAAGTTACTATTGTAAAAGTTCAATGATTATCATCCACATGAAGAATTAAAAGTGAAACATCTAACTGTGAAAGATCCTATTGATTCTTGAATGATGTAATAATTTAAAAGAATAATTTTATCATTAGAAAACGATAATACTCTCTGGAGCCTGCTATGATTGAAATATCTTATGTGCTCCTGCAGCAGCAATATTGTGAAAAAAGCTTTAAAAAGTATTTTAGAACGATCTCATGCTTTTTAGTGAAAAAGATTTCATTCCCTGAAGTGAATGTTACAACACATAACAACTATGAAAAATCAGAATATAGAAATTGTGATTATTGTTGTAATTGAGGATGTGGTTGGAGACATACTAATAATTGTTATCATGATGGTTATAATAGTGGTACTTCTAACCACCAGAAAAAGAATAATAAGGAAAATTAAGGAAATGAAGGTTAAAAATATTCGAAGGTTATTGAAAATTTATGCTGCCAATGTTGTATGAAAATGCATTGGTCACATACCTATCGTATGTTTAAGCATCTAGTAAAATTTTATCAAAGCATCCATTAAAAAAAAGGAAACAATATTGAGATAAATTTGATCCAAAATGATGAAATGGAGGATAATTTTTTCGAAAAAAGATGAAAATTTTCAATATGATGCTAATGTTGACCATGCATACAAGGATGATTAAAATGTTTCTAGTCTGTGTCAAAATTTTGTTGAGATCCAAGCATTGAAATTTAATTGTTTGATTTAAGGATCATTAGAATCAATGTCTACTTGATATTTGCTTAGAGATGATCTCTTTCTCTTTCTTACAAAGGATGCTTATAATCACTACTTCTCATCCATGGTAACCTAAGTTAGTCTAATCAACTTCTTTTGAAATTTGATTTGATTTTTATTAAGAAGTTTAATTTATGTAATTCTCTATCCATAATTCTATGAATTTTTAAATCTTTTCACGTATTTAGTTATTGAGATTTTTATATGGAGATAAATGTTTTTATTTTTATTGGTTCATTTTAAATAGAATTGATTGGTTTAATTCTGATTTTGATTAAAATATATGATTATTGGGAGTAAAAATGTTTGTCATGAATTTTGAGAGATTCACCTTGTTTGGATAGTTTCATAATTGAGGTGAAGATTAGAAAATGTTTATGTTTAAACCTTTATAGTTGTAAAGTTATTTTAATATGACATTATAATATTTTGCATTTTGTTGTGTTATGATATATATAAAAAATATATATTATCTAACCATAGTGATTTATTAGTAACATGAATTTATTATTTATTATGTTTAATATATGTTTTATTTATACCTATTCATTTTATTTTTATATGAATAAATTAAGTATTTATTAAAGATATATAATAAAATGATTGCATGTTCCTGAAGAGCTCATATTAAATCAAACTGTAAAAAACTCTTGAAGAGCTAATATTTTACCTCTTGAGATGCAAAATTTTGTAAAACATAATATTATTTTTCAGATCGAGAACATATATGTTGAAGGAAATTTTTCTATGTTTTACATTAAAATCATGGATAGAAATGACATGAGATACTCATGTTTTTGTATTATAAATATTCCCAAAAAGAATACATTGCACTTATATGAATGACATATGATATAGTAAAAAGAAGTTCATAGTGTTGGTATGACCGGTTAGACCATCCCGAGTCAATATTGATGCAAAATAATTTGATGAAATTTTATATGAGTTTATTGAAGAATTATAAGTTATATTTTAATAATTTTCATCATACTAGTTATTTAGACAACATAATGATCTAACATCCGCTAAAGTTAGAGGTCGGTTTCATTTTTCTTTTGTGATCCTCACTAATATTATGTGTACAAAGTTTGAAGGATAAAAATTATTTGCTAGATATGTTTAGTGATGACATTTAGAGATTCCATATACTAGCTGATACATATACCAGCTATGTTCCAGAAGGACAATGTGATAAAATAAGTCTTGAGTATGCTAGAATCATGACAAGCTAGTCGACTCCATAAAACAAAAAAAAATCATTGAAAGAAAGGAGAAAGAAATGAAGATGGTCACATACTAAAAGGAGGCGGGTACTCTTGAAGGGCCCCAAGACATAACTTTTGATAAAACCCTAGAAGAGGTTAAGGTACTTGAAATTATGAATATAATGAGATATCTCAATTAGTTATGTCATAACTAAATATGATGAAGTTGAAAAAAAAATGAAATTGTTGTCGACAACGATAATATACGTAGAACACTTCAATATTATGGAAAAGTGAGGATCTTGAATGAAAATATACTTGAAAGCATTGAGATGAGAACAAGTCATCAAAAAATAAATAAGTGTTTCTATTATAACTTATGAAATGTATCTCGGACAAGAAGTCCAAACACCAAGAAGGTGTAAAGCCAAGGGGAGTACATGTCAGCATAATAGTGGAAAAAAAACAAATCATAATATATAGAATTTGACTTGTAACAAGAATGTTCACAAGACAGTTGAAATTGATTATGAAGAGATATACTTTCCTGTGGTGGATACAACTACTTTTAGGTTCTTGATTAGTTTGACAATAAGAGAAGGGCTTGATTTACGCCTAATGGATGTAGTTACAACCTATTTATATGACCCACTTGATAATAACATTTACATGAAACTCCCAGAAGGTTTTAATCTGCCAGAAGCAGCTAATTCAGGTTCTCGAGAACATTACTCAATCAAATTAAATATATCCCTTTATGGATTGAAACAATCTAGGTGCATGTGGTATGATCCCATTTTTTCATACATTTTTATAAAGATGTTTGGATTAGGATTTGTTATAATTGTTGTGTATGTTGATGATTTAAATATCTTTGAGACTCCTGAAGAGAATTTAGTGATAATGGAGTGCTTAAATAAAGAATTTGAAATGAAAGACTTTGGAAAGACAATATTTTGTCTAGGGATAGAATTACAAATTAAGCACATAAAGAATGGAGTCCTTATGCATCAAATAACATATATAGAAAAAGTGCTAAGAAGATTTTACATGCATAACGCACATCCGTTAAGCACTCTAATGGTTATTAGGTCACTTGAAGTAAATAAAGACCCTTTCTATCCTCGGGAAAATGATGAAGATTTTCTTGGTCCTGAAGTACCAAGTGCTATTGGTGCATTGATGTATCTTGCTAGTCATACACGACTTGATATATCATTTGCTGTCAACTTATTAGCAAGATTTAGCTCTTGTCCAACCCTAAGACATTGGAATGGGGTTAAGCATGTTTTCGTTTTCTTCAAGGTACAAGAGATATGAGTTTATTTTTCCCTAACCTACCCAAAACAGAATTAGTTGGTTTTACAAATGCATGGTACTTATTTGATCCTCACAATGCTCGATCACAAACTGGTTATGTTTTCACATATGGTGGTACTACAATTTCTTGGTGCTCTATGAAACAAACAATTACTGCTCCATTTGAGAACTTAATTTTCAGCATTGGATTTCATTGTTTCAAAGATCTTAAGTGATTGTTACATGAGGGGGAGTAAATTCACACACTAAATATATATATATGGTTGTGATATACTATGTATCAAAGGGTTATGTATTTTTTTTTGCCTTCACTAGGTTTTTATCTCACAGGATTTTTCCTAGTAAGGTTTTTAATGAGGCATATCCTTTATACAATGAACATCCAAGGGGGAGTGTTATGAATATTATTAAATGGATGTTTAATCTTTCATCTCTCTTGACCTTTAACCTTCCATCTTCTTTAACTTTTCATATTCTTGTAATTACTTTTTCCTATTTATGTTTTAGAATATGAAAAGTTGAATCTCCTTATATATATAGATAAATATGCTACTTGTAAATTAGAAGAAGATATAGAATGCAATACAAATTCTCATATTCTCATATTCTCATATCCATCATTATCTATTATTTTTGTTTATAACATATATGTATAACTTTGAGCCAAATATAACATTAAGCCTTTTCATTTATATTATTTAATGCATCCAAAAGTTTCCGTTTGGTCCTACATTCTTATGATATAAGTTTGATGATAAGGATTTTGCCATAGTTAGGGCTTAACCATTAGTAACTCGTCAATGTATCAAATATTAAATTTTTTTTAAAATGTAAAAAAATCACAAAAACATATAAAAATGTAAAATTTTAAAAAAGTAAAAAAATATTAAACAAATTTTAAAAATGTAAAAAAAATATAGAATTATAAAAATTATATAAAATTATAAATATTAATTATAAATCAATTTAAAAAAATCAAAAAATATATAATTTTTAAAAAAAATTATTTTTAAAAAATTATTAGTAAACTTATGGTTAAAACCCAAAATTTTTATTTTTTTTCACAAAACTTTCTCGCATATTTTACAGAATAATTCAATCAAGCAATGGCACACATATGAATGTTGAAAACCCAGAAAAAAGGAACACACAAAATCACAAACTTATAAAATCACCAAGAAAAAAAAATATGATGAACCCAAGAAAATTAAAGAAAATATAAATAGATGCGGCGATTCCGGAGAGCTTTTATTATTATTATTATTATTTAGTTTTTTTAATTTTAAAAAATTTAATATATTCTATTTTTAATTTATAATTTTTTTAATATAATTAAATATATCACTAGTATAATTCCCCCAGGTTCACCTTGGGGAAATCTTCCTATAGCTTTTTTTTTTTTTTTTTTTAAATTATAAATGATAAATGATGTAAACCAAAAGTAATTAATATCAATAATGAAATATGGATAATTTTTGGTACCTTTTTCTACTACTGATAAAGTATTTGCATATATAATTTTTTATTATTCTTAAAACATATTAGTTTATTATCTTCGATTCATTTCTAGTAATATATAATTATTTATATCAATTAAATTAAGTTAAAAATAATTTTATTTATTGTTAGGATATTATTATGGGATATATTTTTTAGCAATTTGATTTCTACGTAACTACTCTTGTATATATATACTATTGAGGTTTACAAATAAAATGCCTATTCTTGTTGTAACATCCCATCCGCAGAAGCCTTAATATTTGAATATTGGAAATAAGACGGATAAGGTAGGTTTTGAATGTGTATAGTGTTAGAGCTAGATTATGTTTAAGAACTGTTTGAGTATGCCTATGACGCCTTGATGTTGGCGAACACTAAGTTGGCATATAGTGATCAAGAAGTATGTTTGATAAGGAAGGATTCGTCCAAAAGCTTTGTTGGTGCATAGAGTGGGCGGACTCCGTTATGGATAAGGGAAATGAACCAAAATGATGCGATTTTATGCCATCAATGTAATGTACCTTGTAAGGTTGGCTTTGAACTAGTTGATTTATAAGGAAACGTAGTCATGAACCAAAAAACCTTGAACTAAGATAGGTAAGGATCAAAGGAAGGTACTCGATTGATTTTCTTGGAATTTGTAGATTTGGATAAGACCACCCATTGACTAATTTGAAGTTTATCAAATTCCAATAAGTACTTGAGTTAAGTTAAGAAGAAAATATCTTTTCTCTCTTCCTTCCCTGGAAATAATAGGGCTAGAAAAAAGATGAGGTACGCCTTTGAGCTAAGTTTGAGACCTCAATGTTTGAATAAGATTCCCTTTAAGGTAAGGCAACACCTGATATTTGAGTGAGCTCTGAACTTAATAATTAAACTAGGTGTTACCCCAAATGGTGAAGTGTTATCTGTCATACTGATGCTCTTGGCGTGTTAAGTGGTCGCGTAATCAATATTAAATTAGTTCTTTATAATAGCATATTGTCTAAAATTTTAAATAAAATTATAGCTATTTCATATAAGCAAGCATGCCAATTATACTTTATTAAATAAAAATGATCTTAATTAAAATATTTTTTCAATAAAATATTTAAATTTCACATGAAAAAAATCTATTAACCATATTTTATTGAATAAAATAATCTTCAATGAGTGGGATTAAAGATGTCAATTCAATAAACTATTAAGTTTTCTAATTAAATATTCCACTATGAATTTAGAATATCATAAACTTATAAATTGATTATTTGAATTTAATAACTCATGATAAAATTAATTAATTTAATTTGATAACTCATACTGATTAATTGACTTTGTTAAATTTATGAACTTCATAATTAGTCATGTAAAATAAAATATACATAAAAGCGATAATGCATGCACCTTTTATATGTCGTTTAATTTTGTTGATTTGATCTTCAATTTCTTTCTTTTTTAGCATAATTCTCACTTTATTTTTTTTAATAAAGAAACTACTGATATTGATAAGAGGAAAGGACACGTCCCAATAAATGTATCTCGGAACTCCACAAGTCATAATTACACAGCACACCAAACAGTAAAGCAAACTTAAAATTAAAACAAACAACAAAAAAGAAACAGCAGAAGAAAAATCCCTAATCCTCTCAAATCAACAAAACCGCAAGCCTCCATTGCTCGAAAGCGATGATATGTTTCGATTTATCCAGAGGCATTCGAGGCTTTAGAATGGTCATCGGAGTGAAAGATCCATAAATTTTCGATGCACTAAAACCCTAAATCCATCTTGAGAAGTAGATTGCTGATAGCATTGCAAATGACATATATTCTCTCTAAATTGATGTTTTAATCGTCTTTTTTATATCGTATTTAGCATGCATTATAAGCATTTCATACTTAGTTTTTATATTTTCTAACCATACTTAGTTTTTATATTTTCTAACTCATTATAGTTTGGTTTAAATTCTTGTTATTTTTTTACATCTTTTGTGTACTAATGTCGTTACAAGCAGCCTATATTTATGCCTTAGAATTGTCAGCGTGGAAACTCATCTCAGAAGATTAATGCTGGAAAAAGAATGCAGCCGCAAGATCAGTTTGAAATTGTGACCAGAGATGTCATCGCATAAAACCTGAGCTTTGGATAAGTGAACTCAAAGTTGAAAATACAATTGGAAGCACTAGCGCAGGAAAATCACAAATTGTCGCTGTAATTGATGATTTCAGATCGTGCCCAGCAATGTAGAGACAACCTGCTGATCTCTGAAGTACACATTAAATCTGCGTGAGTGCACAGCTGTACTGTAACTAACTTTGACAGCTGCAAATTGGATCTGGATTTGATAATGGAGGATGAAACCTGCAACTTTTGAAGGCTATAAATAGAGGAAAGAAGATGGAAGAAAATATCAAGAGGTGGAGGAATTAAATACTACAATTACTGCGTGTTTTTTAGATTTAAGCTGGAAAACAGTGAGCTGATGGAGAAAAGGAGCAACCACTTCTGACGAGAGGTGCTTGATGCAAGGCAAGAGGAGCGGTTGAGGAATAGTCCTTGTAGTCTAAAGATAGTAAGCTTTGATTGTATTCGTTAACCCCTCTTTTATGCTAATGAATTTTAATGACATTTGAATGAATACGAGAGTATCTTTCATTGTTAGATTGCTTTGATTCTTATTTAATGCTTTTCATCTGTTTATTCTTGGATCTAACTACATCAAACACGAGAGTGCATTTGCAGTCTACCGACATCAAGAGATGTGGTGACAAGTTAGGTTAACAAGCAAGATAGCGAGAGTTGCTTGGGATTAGAAGAGATTCTAGTCACTTGTTCTTGCGTACACAACGTTGCTTACATTGAGAGGTGGGGTTATTATGGGTACTTGAGTCTTGATTAAACGGAGGATTGTTATTGGTAAGATTTCATTAGAGCTCTATTGCTGTGACAATTTGTTTATATAATACCTTGTCGATGCATCCAATGTTGCGACTTAGTTAAATCAGTGATCCACTCCAATCCTTTACATTTGATCAAACCTTTACTTTTATGCATTTAAATTTGAGTATTAACAATTTTAGTGTGCAGATCTGACTTAATTGCGCTGACATCTTTACTCATATTTCATCTAATTTTAGTATTAGTTGCTTTGACAACTGAACATCAAGAACCCATTCCTCGTGGGATCGATATCTGATAGAATTGTTTTATCAACTATACTTGCATCGACGTGTGTTCGTTTGCATAACTGCTGTGATGTTACAAACGCGATCAATCACCCTATCTGTGACGATTACCCTCTCCACCACCTTTTGGGCTTCTTCAATGCAGCATCGTTCTTCCCTAAAGAATCGACCTTTTTGGGCCAAGGTATGTGCAGTTTGATTCGCATTCCTTTGAACATGGTGAAAAGAAATTTGCTCGAAAGCACCCAACCTGGAGATTATGTTTTAACAATCGGACTTAGCACTGATCTGTCTTGATCCTTTGCATGTACCTTTTTAATAATCGTCAATGAATCCCCCTCCAGCTGGATGCGTCAAAAACCCACCTCCTATGCAAATTGAATCGCTACCTCACATGCCCTAACCTCGGCTACAAAGGCGTCATTGATGTTTTGAGGAGGGTAAGTGCATATTCCCATGATTAATCCATTCTCAATGTTGGCTATTACTCTCGACCATGATGCATGACCATGTGAATTAAAAATAGAATCGAAGTTAAGTTTTATAAAGCTTTGAGTAGGAGGCTTCCAATGTGGTTTTATAAAATTATTAAATTTACTATTCATAGATTCTAATCCTTGGATTTCTACTAGATAGCCTAATATAAATCCCACCATGTCTTGCATAGATTTACGCAACCCATCGTGAACCAACTTATTCCTTACATGCTAGATCGCCCACACGGTAATCATCATAAGCTTCTTTTTTCTATTACCAGCTTGTTTAAAACAAGCACATAACCATTCTGTAACCCAGGGACTCGATCATAAGGGATGTCAGGAAGATGTAACAACTTCTAGATTTTAACAGAGTCAGAGCAGTATAGCAGCAAGTGAGTAATGGACTTCGTGTCCCTAGTGCATAACGGACAAAGATTTGTTAAGAGCAATGCACCATTTGTGTAGGTTGTTATATGTTGGAAGAAAATTATTGTAATAGTTCCACATGTGGAGTTTTATTTTTGCTGGTAACTGTAAGGACCAAAGGTCCTTGAGGAAATGTTTTGTAATAGGGGCCATAGGATCATTTATAGTTTGTTGTAAGTAGGGATAATCCCCATAGAAGAAGTTTGTAAGCACTCTTAAGAGAGTAAGAACTCGAATCTTCAAGTCTCTAGATCCTACAATCAGGCATATTAACCTTAGCCAGAGGAATAGCGAGGATAACTTGGGCTTGGTTTGCCTTAACAATTGCATGAACTTCCATTTCATCCCAGGTACCATCCTATTTTTTAATCAATTGAGATACAGTTGTGTAGTGAATATTGATATTATTGCATCTAATCCTTCCATCACCAGGTCCCGATAACCATGGATCATTCCAGATGTTCATAGACTCTTCATCTCCAATCCGTCAACGCAGCCTTTTTTCCAATACTATCCGGGCACTCAACATGCTCTGCCAGGTAAGAGAAGGGTATGAACCTAAACTTGAAGATAGAAAATCTAACATAGGAAAATAACGAGCCTGCAAAACCCTTGCTAAAAGACTATCTAGTTGAGACCATATTTGCTAATACTACTTAACTAAAAGAGAAAGATTAAACAAAGTGAAGTCATGAAAACCTAAGCCTCCAACGGGCTTGGGCAAACAAAGTAATTTCCAAGAGCTCTAGTGGATGCCCTTAAGCGTTCTAGAGTTCTTCCACCAAAACCCATTTAAAACATTTTCTATAGCAATACATAAAGTCTTTGAGAATAAAAACATTGCATCGCGTAGACTGGAAGGGCATGCAACACCGCTTTAATAATTGTTTCTTTTCCTCTCAAAGAAAGAAAGTAAATATTCCAACTGTTTAAATGCTTACGAATTTTATCAACATATTGGGCAAAAGCTCTTTTCTTATTACACCCCACCATCATTGGCAAGCCAAAGTAATTCTCTGGATTTGAGGAAACCCTTGCACCTAAAATGTCACCTACCAAGGCTCTATCCTTTTCCTTCACATTGCTCCCAAAATAAAGAAGAGACTTATCATAATTAACAAGCTAGCCCGACGCTTTCTCATAATCAGCCACTATCTTGTACATATGTTTTGCTCTTTCTTTTGTAGCCTCCCCAAAGAGGACACTATCATCTGCAAAAAAAGATGATTAATCGACATACTCCCTCTGTCAATTCGAACCCTAGTGATCTTATTTGTCTTCTTATCTGCAACCAAACAAGCAAAAAGACCTTTGGCACACAACAAAAATAAATAAGGACTAAGTGGGTCTCCCTGTCGCAGTCCTCTCGATGGTACAAAACTGCTATTATGAAAGCCATTAATACCCATTAAGTACGAAATAGAAGCTACACAACGCATAATATGTGTCATCCAGTCCTTGTAAAACCCTAATTTAAGCATCATACCGGCTAAAAAATCTCATTTGACCCAATCGTATACCTTAGAAATATCCAGCTTGAGAGCAAAATTCCCTTTTTTCCCCCATTTCTTATTCTTTAAAATGTGAAGTATTTCGTAAGCAACCAAAACGTTGTCAGAAATCTGATGACCTGGGATGAAGGCCCCATGTGACTCATGTACACAAACATTAAGAAAACCACTCATTTTGTTTATCAAGGCCTTTGCAATAATCTTATAAAGAACGTTGCACAAGCTAATAGAGCAAAATTGAGTAATAGAGCGTGGGGTACTAACCTTAGGGATTAGGACAATATGTGTATCATAGATATCTTCAATAGCAACATCACCACGAGTCACCCTTAGACAATAGTCACAAACATTCGAACCGACGATATGACCAGTATTTTTTATAGAAAAGGCCTGGAAAGTCGTCTCTTCCTAGTTCCTTTAGTAACCCCAAACCCTTAACAACCTCCCATATTTCCTCGACAAGAAAAGGCTTCATCAACTGATTATTCATATCATTAGAAATGTGACTCTAAACCTTGTCAAAGATTGTCAACTCATACCATTCATTTGAGGCCGTAAATAATTTCTTAAAATATTTGACAAAAAAATCCAGAATACCATTATCATCATTAACCCATCGACCATTAAATGGTATTTCATTTCATCTTTCCTCTAGCAACCAAATGAAAAAATGTTGCATTACGGTCGCCATGAGCTAACCAGTCGGCGTGGGCTTTTTGCTCTTAAAATATTTCTTCTTTATCCGCTTCAATATTTAACCTGATTTGAATTTTAGTAATTTCAGCTAAAACAACACTATCTGGCTCTTCATCCTGTAGTTCACGCATTCTGTCCAACAACTATTCTTTCTTAGACATACGGTTTCACTTGGAATTGAGACTCCATTGCTGTAGTATTTGCTCCAAGCCTCGAAGCTTATCCGATAGATTAGCAGACACAAAATCCCAAAAGTTTCAAATTACAGATTCACAATCCGCCTATAACACCCAATTTGCATCAAATCTAAAAGGCTGATTACCCTTCTTGTACATACCCTTGCTTCCCCGCATCGTTGTCACCATGATAAGGCAATGATAAAAAATTGAGTGGCCTAACTGTTTAACAGAGAAATCCGAAAATTGATCCCACCAAGACTGATTAGCTACACCTCGATCTAGACGTTCACGTATATTGGTCCCTACAAATCGACCTCTTTCCCAAGTATACCACCTTCCCATGAAGCCCAAATCGTGCAACCCATAATCATCCAACATCGAACGGAATAGAGCCATATTTTTCTTTCATCTGAGACGCCCTATAACACCCAAAACTCAAAAACCATTATTGGTTAGGGTCCCGATGTCCGTTTGATCTTATATTGCATTTATTCTCACATTACTATTTCGTTTAATCATATTTTAATAGAGATATAAATTACACAACATGAATTAACAATTGAATGTCAACATAACTCGAAGAGGGCAAAAATGTCAATTCTATAATTTTTGGAGACTTCTACTGATACTTGTTCGACAAGTATCAATAGTCGTCAAGTTAATAAACAATTTAGAAACAGTGCAGACTTCTATCGGTACTTGGGAAAGTTTTACTGATACATGTATAACTTCTACTGAAACAAGTTATACTTCTGCCGATACAAAAAACTCCAGAGAGCTAAGAAGTCCTACATTGTAACTTCTACCGATACAAGCATCCTAACTACCAATACAAGCATACACAGAACTACTGATACCTACTATTCAACTACCGATACAACCCAAGTCAGAAAGTAACCTCTCTCCTACCTTATGTTTCTACCAATACATGCATGAATTCTACCGAAACAAGTACACAGAAATCAATAAATCATACATAACTACAAGTTTATCAAACATTCATCACTTCATAACCTCAAATGCATTATACCAAAGCATTATACATGATTACAAGACCTAGCATACCTCTCATATAGAATGAATATAACATTTAACTAACATACCAACTTGTTCAATAATTATCTAAAATTCACAACAAAAGATTCATTCATCCATACAAGTAGTACAAGTCAATTCATCCTAGTACATACCATATAACCGAGTGATGTAATTAATATCGAACGAGCTCCCGAGATAGTGTGATGTCTTCAAGATGATCCGATCTTCAAATCGCAAAAATGGAATCTACAAAACAATAACAATTTTACTGGTAAGCCTCATAGCTTAATAAGTTCGCAAGGTTTATTAATTTACCAAATAACATGTCATAAACGAATTTGTAAATCCATCAAGCCAGAACAGAACTGTGCTTCTATGCTCGTTATTTGTTTTACTCCCTGTTGATCTGAAGGTCATGTTTCTCATTTTACTCCTTGTTGACTCGAAGGTCATGCCTGTTACTAGTATATGATGCTATTCTTAGCCATCGATACTGTATATCTGTTCCCTACGATGTTGCTCACACTAAACTGACGAGAAAATGAAATCAAGCATAAATTTAGCCATCGTATGGTCTGTAATCCATTCTTGGATTCTATTCACTTTATAGTGACACACGATGCTGTAGAGAATTCGTAACAAATGCAAGATCTCAATCATCGGACCATTTAACTTTGGCACAAGGCCGAGTAATTCTTCTTCTATCATTTCTATCTTTCACATCTTCAAATTTGTAATTCCAATCATCAACAACCATAAAGAAGATAGTTATAACCAATTACAAGTAAGAATTTAACATTATGAACTTACCAGACTAGATTGTAGTTGTGGTTATACTCCAAAGACTATTCCTCCAATTTCCCTTTTCCGCGATCGGTGGCACGATCGTAGTCTACATCCACAATCATTCAATTTGTCATATTAAATCAGACAATTAGATCATTTAGCACAATGTAGTCTTTTTGGGAAAATTTAAGTTTTAACCCTAACCTTTTACCTTTATTCAATTTAGTCCTTAAGCATAAAACATACAAAATAACCCTTCTCTTATAAGATCATTACCAACCGATATAACCATGTCACACCACAAGTCCCTACCATTTCATTGTTTCACACTAAATGCATACAATTTCATCATTTTAACATTTTAGTCCTTAAACCCTAATTTTATCCAAAATCACTTTTCAAAACTAATGAATCTATTCACCAAGCGTACAAATCTATCACAAACTTTCAAGAACAAGTATTTTCAATAATGGCAAGTTTTATAACATTTGAAAAATTCACAAATTGGTCCTTAGATTAGCTAGGTTAAGCTAATACGGACTCAAAAACATAAAAATTACTAAAAACGGGTAACATAAGCTTACTCAAATCAATGCTCAAAGCTTAGAATGAAAACCCTAACTTCCCCATTTGTTCTTGCCGAATAAGATGAAGAAAATAGAAGAAAATATGTAATTTTCTTCTTTAATTTCACTTTTATATCTATTGACATTTTTGTAAATATTTAGACTTTCCTAATTAACTATTAATCACTTAATTAACCTTTAATTAATCCTATTTATTATTAATATTTCCCAAGATAATCCACCCACTAATATACATTTGGTTAATTTGTTCATTTGGTCCTTCTAATTAACCAAATCAACTTTTGCACCTTTTCAATTTAATCCTTTCTACACAATTAACTATTTAAAGGATAAAATCTCCTAACCAAAATTTAATATGTTGCTAATGACATCACAAACATTAAATATTCAATATTTATGACTCAATTCGTCGGAGTTGTGGTCCCGAAACTACTATTCCTGACACCACTGAAAACCAAGCTATTACACGCCCCCTTCTTTTCGAATAAGAATACAATCTCGTTGAAATCACTGACCACAAGCCAAAGTAGACTCTTATCCATAGCCAAATTGCGAAGCAAAGTTCATGAATGACTATGTTATCTCTCATCCGAGTTTTCATAAAACCTTGTGAGTCGCCAGCAGAACTCACTACCTTTTTCTCGAATTTTCAACATTAATATGAAACTTTGAATAACTTCTAAGAATGACCACTTCGTGATGTCTCCAACCTAGACATAAACCACCCTTTGAGCCATCCGCCCTACTCGATACCGTTCGGAAAGCCACATTTTTGTCTCACCCCTTCCATTATTTTTGCATTTAGCTTAGTTTCCATCAGAAACATAATTTGAGGATTGAAATTTCTCAGGTGATTCGTGAGTCTAAGAACTGCCTGTGGATTCCCCAGTCCACAGACGTTCCAGCTGAGGGTCTTCATTGATCCCAGTTGACCCCTCTTGTGGGTTCAGTCGATACACTTGGTCGAATCACACCAACATGGTTCTCTACTGATTCGATAGATTCAAATGGGCCTGAAACTTGTGAACCATGGCTATATCTAGGCCTCTTCTTGCCATCAACAGTAACAAGAGCTCGGTTTTCTTCAACAGATTCCATATCAACTAAATCAATGTCAATATCTTCTAGATCAGATTTTAATTTCCCCATCAGATTAATCCCAAGATTGATTCCTTTTGTCTCCATAAAATTAAGGACATATGAATCCCCACGAAATTGGCACTTTCCTTTTGCAATACTTCCTATATTCGTCTCCCAATGATCGCTGGCATCCCTTAACCATATGCCACCATTCACCATTCTTCGAGGAGTGGCCTTTAGTGTAATGTCCCAACCAAATGAGAGTTCTTTAATCCCATGCACCATATGAATAGGACAATAGATTTCACCATGTCCAAGCTTACCACAAAGAAAGCAGAATGTAGTTAATTTTTCATATTTAAAAAACTTATAAGTTTCTTTACCAGATGCAAATATCAACTTCTTCCGTCTTTTGAGTGGCTTTCGGACATCTAATTCCACTCGGATACGCATATAATTCCTCAGTCCCATCATTATGACTTTCACATCATAATCTGGGAAATCCCCAAGAAAGTTCCTAAACTACCTAGCCATAGTCTCCGTGTACATTCCGTTAGGAAGTTTGTGAACTTGCGTCCAGAATGTAACGTGAAATACGGGTATACCCAGTGGACCTTCTCCCTCTTTTAACTTTTGGATAATCAACAGGTGATTGTTGAATGTCCATAGTGAGCCATTGATCACACATTCAATATCAACAGCATAATAAAATCTAAAGGTGAAACACTTTTCTTTGATATCCGTAATCGTTACTCTTCCAAGAGGGTGCCATAGATTTGCCTATGTAGATAGAAAATTAACCACTCTTGGCGTCAGAAAGCAATCCACTAACGTTAGATCTGGAACTGCTTCTGACTCATGTACTTCCTGGTCAACCATCTACCCTTCATTTTTTTCCTTGTCCTCCTCATCTTCTAGCTGCAATTTTGCTAGACTAGTTTCCATGCCCAAAACCAAAATATACTAAGCCAAAACAACAACCCTAAACAAAGCAAAAGCCACAAGAGCTTACAGAGAACTTCCTATCAAATAGGCAAACCCCTTATTTGTAATTAAAATTTTCAATTCTCACTTTCTTAATTTGATGTAAATTCATGATATGAATATTATGGTAGGTTTACAATAATTATCTCTTTATAACAGTATATTGTTATAGGTGTATAACAACTATCTATCTATAATAGACAAAATATTGACAGACAATTGGATTTTATTTTTTAATTTAATTTATTTTTTAAATTAATATATTTTTTATTTATAATTACGAGTCGTGAGAGGTCTCGATCAAAATTAAGAAGTATCATTCGTAATGGATTTTGTGATTGTTGGAAATGATAATGGCGGGTTGTAGAAGGATGGTTGGAAGGATATGTAATGAATTACGAAGGATAGGCTTGAACTCGATTTAAAGACTCAAGAATGAACCAATACTATAGAATAATTTTGACCCGATTCCTATATTAGTTCTTAGAACGAATTGCAAGTAAGAATCGTGACCCTCTATCTAGCAAGATAGGAACTAGTCGGTATAAGGGCGAATGCCACACTTTAAATAAGTGATAAGATCGAAAGAATCAAATTGACACAAGGGTTACTTGATAAGTCAATTTGAGTCAAATAAGAACAAGGAGTTTGCAAACTCACAATAAGATTAAAATTCATTAAAAGTTTTTTTTACAAAATGTTTCAAGCCTCATATTTATAGGCTTACAAATGACCAGCTGAAAAGGCATGAAATAATTAAAAAGAATTGCACCATAAATTCATCCAATATTCACCATGCACTTTAAGTTAATGTGGTGGCTGCTTCAATGGAGTAGTTGGTCGAATTTAGTGCTTGGTTGCTAGGAAAAAGTGTTCTTTAAATTCAGCTGAAGTTTTAATGCACTTGGAATAAATGTGGGTAGTGCATTAAAGATTTTTGAGTAACCCGAAGAGCCACTTTTAATGTTCCCATGATCAGCCTTTGAGCATTTAAACACCTTGAGACCTTTGGTGAAACCAATAAGCCATGCATGAAGAGAACATTGAATTCCTTTGCTGATCACGAAATGCCCTTTTAGAGAGATGTTTTCAGCACTTTAAATGTTGGTAGGTGCATTAAAAGCTGGTGTTGGCCATCCCTTGTTATCCTTAAGATATTTTAAACAAGCCAGTTAGGACAAATTAAATGGGAAGGCAATATTTGACTAAAACTAATAGCTAATATAGGACATATTTAATGACTTATCAAAATAATAAAATTTAGACTAAAATGACTAAATGGTTAAAACCTTATTTTCCAGCAATTTAATTAACTAAATAAATTAAAGTTTTAGGTGTAGTACATTGCATGGAATGCATGTGTTGCAAGAAGAGCACGAGTTATATAAAATGCAGGGAATTCATGAAGTGTTTTCCCAATCTCTTTTAATTAAACCTGTGACAACCTGATTGAATTTCTTGGTTTGTGCTCGCATAATTGGTCCTCTAGGTAGCTCGATTGGATCGTGCAAGGCTCGCCTTTTATCCATGCTTGCAACGCAAGTGTTCGTAACATTAGTGTTTGCGTTGTGTGTGTTCGCAACATGAGTGTTCACAGCTCTAGTGTTCGCAACATGAGTGCTCGCATCTTCCAAGCTCGCAAGGTCTATGCTCACATTATTCGTGTTCGCACTACTCGTGCTCGCATTATCCCCTCCCTCTACAAAGCCATTTGTCCTCAAATCGTCGCCTATATCATAAGGGGATATATCAGCAACATTAATGCTCGCACAAATAGCATACTCACATGTAAGGTCCAATTTGTACGAATTTTCATTAATTCTTTCTAACACTTGAAAAGGGTCATCACCTCGTGGTAGCAACTTGGATTTTCTTTGAGCTGAAAACCTTTCTTTTCACATGTGAAGCCATACCCAATCTATAACATCAAAAACTCGAACATCGTCGTCAGCTAGGATTTCTGGTGTTTTACTATTCATTTTTCACTGTTTCATCTTTAACACCATATTATTCAACTTTATTTATTAAAGTTATCAATTCGCACTTATATATATATATATCATCATAAACATAAACACAATTTAGTAAGGGTAAAAAAATGACATTTCCAACATTTTAGGAGACATTTACCGATACCTAATGGTCAAGTATCGGTAGTAGCCAAACAAGTAAACAATTCAGAAACTGTGCAGATTTTTATCGATACCTTTACTAGTTCTACCGATACAAGTATAATTTCTACTGATACAAGTCATGCAACTACCAGTACTAAAAACTCCAAAGACTATAATTCTCACCCTGCAATTTCTATCGATACAAGCATACAAACTACCAATACATCAATACACATAACTACTAATACTTGCAATCCAACTACTGATACAACTCAAGTCAGTGTACAACCTCTCTCCTACCCTGTACTTCTACCAATACATGCAAAAATTCTATCGGAACAAATATGCAGGATTTCAAGAACTATGTCAAACAAAAGTTTAACAAACTCAAATTATGCATTAAGTCATCACACAACTTACAAAGATATCCAAGTCTCTACATAGCATCTAAATTCATCCCAAAATTGTACTTCATGCACCTTCACATTCAACATAATAAGGTTCATCATTTCTAAGTACAAATAAAAGATAATGTCATCCTAGTACATGCCAAATAACTAAGTGATGTAAATACTACCGAACGAACTCCCAGGATAGTGTGATGTCTTTAAGATTATCCGATCCTCAATTCATAAAATGAAATCTACAAAACAACAACAAGTTCACTGGTAAGCTTCATAGCTTAATAAGTTCGCAAGGTTCATCAATATACCGAGCCTTAAGTGATAAGCAACTCTATAAATCAGTCGAGCCAGAACAACCGAACTTCAGAGATTGTTATTCATTTTACTCCCTATTGACTCAAAGTCAAGATGTTCATTTACTCCCTATTGACCTAGAGGTCATGCCTGTTACCAGTATACGATGTTATTCTTAGCCATCGATATGGTATATCTATTCCCTACGATGTTGCTCACACTAAGTTGACGAGAAAATGCAACAAGCATAAATCTCAGTCATCGTAGGGCCTGTAATCCATTTTTGGATTCTATTCACCTTACAGTGACTCACGATGCTATAGAGAATCTGCAACAAATGCAGAATCTCAGACATCGAATCGTTTCTATCTTTGGCACAAGGCCAGGAAATCCTCATCTCGTCGTTTCTATCTTCCACATTTTCAATCATCGTTTCTCATGTTAAACAATCATTAGAAAGGTAATTATAAGCATTTATTAATAAGAATTTAACATTACGAACTTACCGAACTGGATTGCAATTGTGAATGGATTTCAAGGACTACTCCGCTAATTTTCATTTTCCTTGATCGGTGGCACGATCATAGTCTACATCCAAAAATCATTCCATTTCTTATATTAAATCACACAATCAATTCATTTTGTACGTTTAAATCCTTTTTGGGAAATTTAAGAAATTACCCCTAACATTTCACTTTTATTCAATTTAGTCCCTAAACCTTAAACATGAAAAATAATCCTTCTATTTCACAATCCATCCTAGCTAAATACTCAAGGCCTTCATACAAGCCCTTTAGATTTGATAATTTCACACAAATGCATCCAATTTTATCATTCTAGCAATTTAATCCTTAAACCCTAAAATCATTAAAAATCACTTTATAAAATCAACAAATCTAACAACCAAGCTTCCAAAATTTTTATAAACTTCCAAGAATAATCATATTTATCAATGGTAAAATATTTAACATTTGACAAATTCACAAATTAGTCCTTGAGTTAGCTAGATTAAGCTAATACGGACTCAAAAACATAAAAATCACTAAAAATGGTTGAGATTTACCTACTCAATTTAAGAACTCAATCTTGGCTATTCTTCCTTCTTTTCTCTCTAGGGTTTTGGCTATGTGGACTAAAAATGAAGAAGATAATCCCTTTCTTTTGTTAAAAATTAGGTTATAATCTTTATTTATCTAATTACCACTTTACCCTTTCTTTATTTTACCTAAATATTCACATAAACTTGTCCATATTTGTCCACTTATTCTTCCTATGGTTTAATAACTCTAATGGTCCTAATCATTTGCTTCCTAAAGCTATTAAGCACATTCTACTATTAGAATTCAACCTTTGACCCTTTTACAATTTAATCATTTTTATTTAATTAACCATTTAAACAATAGAATTTTGTAATCGAAATTTAATACGATGAGAATGAAGTCATGATCATATAAATAAATAAATTAATGAATCAACTCATCGGAGTTGTGATCTCGAAATCACTATTTCTGACACCACTAAAAACCAAGCTGTTACATAATCTCTGGGTTCAAAGACTACTCGTTTACGTCCCTTGTTGGCTTTACTTGCATATTGCTTGGTACTCTCCTCAATGTTTTCCCTCACTTTTTGGTGTAGATTTTTCACGAAATCAGCCTTCTTTTTTCCGTCTACATGCACAAGTTGATTAGAAGGTAAGTGAATTAAATCTAAAGGAGTTAAAGGATTAAAACCATAAACAACTTCAAATGGTGAATGCTTGGTGGCCGAATGTACAGAACGGTTACTTCAAATGGTAAATTCTTGGTGGTCGAATGTATAGAATGGTTGTAAGAAAAATCAATGTTCGACAAGCATTCTTCCCCTATTTTCAAATTCTTTCCAATGATTGCTCTTAACAAAGTAGATAGCACTCGATTCACAACTTTAGTTTGACCATCCGTTTGGGGGTGGCATGTTGTAGAAAACAATAGCTTAGTACCAAACTTACTCCATAAAATCCTCAAATTGGGCCATTTTCTCGCGAAGAAGCTTTGTCGTTCGCAGTCTCTTATGTTGCACTTTCCAACTACTGAGTTAATGACAACTCGCTTAAGAACTTGAAAATGTCTTGACAAACAAAGTCAGAATAAATTCAATCCTTCAATTCATCACCTTACAAACTTTGTAAGAACAATTCAACTCTTGGATCCAAAACAAAGTGTTGCCTTACACAGTGTACAAACTTCGCTTTTGATACGATGGTGACACATAGCTCAATCAGACACATTTCATGAATTTAAGTGATGTAAAAATTCGGCGTTTGATTCCCTTTAATGATATAAAACAACAATCTTCGGGATTGAAAATGTGATTTGGATCACTTATTCTGGAATGAATCAAATGTCGTTCCTTAAATAGAAAATTATACATGCTAAGCAAAGAAGAATTAAGCAAATTCATGTTCAGACAAACAAAACTCTCAAACTTCTTTCGAAAGAATGCGTAGATTCGTAACCATTTCCAATTACGCAACATGAATTTCACGTAGCTATCAACCTTAAACAATCCAAGTTTATTAATATGTGAAAAGTCATTGTTTAAAATAGCAAACCAATAACAAGGAGCACAGTAATGAATACTTTTTAATTCAAAATTAGTGAAAAACTTGTCATTAAAAATCAAAGCATGCCATTTCGGTTTAATTTCAAAAAGCACCTTACCTTGCTTACCTTTATGAAATTGATGGACAATCACTTCAGATTTAAACACTCAATTTCAATCCACCACATCTTCATGAAGCTAGTGTGTTTCTTTCAACATCAAGTCACACATACCAAACAAAGAAGGATTAATCTCATGCAAATCCAAACAATCAAAACCCTCAAACTTTCTTTGAATAGACATATCGATCAATGCTGTTTTACCATAAAGATTTAAATAGCTTATATAACAATTAGAATCAAACAAGTTAAGCATTCTATGTGGAAATTCTTTATCAATGTGGAAATTCTTTATCAATCTCGTCAACTGAATTGTGTAGGCATTTAGTGAAACCAAAATCGCCAATGGATGTTTCAATTTGCAAGCTAAGGTCACAAAAGCACAAGGCATGTCATGAGGAAAATGTTTTAAGACAAATGCTTCAACAATATTTAGAGAATAACGACAAGATGAAATATTATTAAAAGGTCTTTTGAGAGCAAAATCATCGACAAACTTACCAACAACATTTAAAGAACATCGACTTGGTTGAGTCTTAAAAAGATCTTTACTCGGCTTTTCTTCCATAACTTGGAGAATGGTTCCACTCTACAACTTACCTTTTTCGTCCAATTGGAATCGCCTCTCATTTGGTGAATAATGAAGTGAAAATTTCGATGATGGAATTTTAGGAACCTGTGGCAATGAAACTTCACAAGACAATAATGAGTCATGGTTAGTTAAAACTAAATCACTCCTCATTCTTGCTTGAATAATTTCTAGCTCACTTTCTTTTTGAATTTCAAGTTCTTTCTCACTCTCAATCTCTTCACTCACACTTTCATCATTCTCACTTTATTTTTCCTCATGCTCTCTTTTTGTTTCAACCTCTTTTCTTTCATTTTCTTTTTCATTCACAATTTCTTGTTTCTTCTTCTCAAACTCTTTGAATTTTCTATCATTTTCTCTTATCAACAACTCTTCTCTCTTTTTTCTCTCAAGTTCTTTTTCTCTTTTAATTTCTTTTTCTCTCATTTCTATTTTTATTCTCTCTATTTCTTTTATTTTCGCTTATTTTATCTCATTATCAACTCTTGTCTTTCTTTTCTTTTGGCTTCTTTTTCTCTCATTCTTTCGTTACAAGATGGGGTTGATATGAAAGAATCGAAATGAGAAGATTTTTGTTAGGTAGGAGTGAAAGGATTCACATATGAGACACGAGTTGCACTTGAAAAGATACTTGTGCCTTCTCGTTTGTTGCCTCGAAAGGTTTCAAACTCATGGTGTGTTTTATTCTGACTCGAATTCCTCAATGAATAAGAATCACAACGTGGATCTCTTCTTTGATCTCGAGGTGAACGTCCCCTTTGAGAATGCTCTTTCACTTGGTAAAGTCTTTCTTAAATTGGCTTTAATTCAGCGCAAAGCATTCGTTGCATTTCTCGAATCATGGCTTGCATTTGTAAATTTGGTGCTTCACCACCTTCGTTTCTATTGGGACTTCGAGACATGTTCTCTTCAAGACAGAAAAGATTAGCAATAAAAGATTTTGATTGAAAGTTAATGAGTACCTTACCAAATAAAAAGCCTCACGAGCAACTCGGAAAGGAATTTTCTCCACTCGTATTTGCACACATATTGGCTTTTTAATCTTCTCTAATGCTCTTTGTACTCTTGCCTTTTACCACTCTCTGCTTGCTCGAAGTTCTTATGTGACTTCCTTAGACTTATGCAACATAGAATCGACTTCAAATGGGATGTAAAAGAAGGTATGAAGATTAGGTGTTAAGGACGGTTTAGAAGAAAAATAAAGGGTAGGTAGAAGTGTGGCTGAAATTTTATGAAAAAGAAAACTTGTATTTAGGAATTGCACACTTTCAACTAGCTCTTCTTCTTCTTCTTCTTCTTCTTTAATATAAATTTTGAATCTCCCTTGTGTATTTTGAACTTGGGATGCAAAAGTGTTGTATTCTTTTTTGTCGAATTTCTTTCTATTATTTTCTTTTGTTTTTTTAATTCTACTCTCGGGAGAGATAAGAACGTTGAATTCTTACTTAATTTAGCTAGCTCTGATACCAAATGATGCAAGTTCATCCTCGAGGGATGATTACGAGTTGCTTGAGTTTTCGATCGAAATTAAGAAGTGTCGTTTGTAATGGATTTCGAGATGGTTGGAAATGATAATGGCGGGTTGTAGAAGGATGGTTGGAAGGATATGCAATGAATAACGAAGGATAGGCTTGGACTCAATTTAAAGACTTAAGAATGAACCAATACTATAGAAGAATTTTTCATTTGATTCCTATATTAGTTCTTAGAACGAATTGCAAGTAAGAACCGTGGCCCTCTATCTAGCAAGATAGGAACTAGTCGAAATAAGGGTGAACGCCACACTTCAAAGAAGTGATAAGTTCGAAAGAATCAGATTGATGCCACAAAGGTTACTTGATAAGTCAATTTGAGTTCAAATAAGAACAAGGAGTTTGTAAACTCACAATAAGATTAAAATTCATCAAAAGTATTTTTTACAAAATGTTTCAAGCCTCATATTTATAGGCTTACAAATGACCAGCTGAAAAGGCATGAAATAATTAATCAAAATTACACCATAAATTCGTCCAATATTCCCCATGCACTTTAAGTTAATGTGGTGGCTGCTTCAATGGAGTAGTTGGTCGAATTTAGTGCTTGGTTGCTAGGAAAAAGTGTTCTTTAAATTCTGCTGAATTTCCCATGCATTTGGAATAAAAGTGGGCGGTGCATTAATGATTTTTTAGTAACCCGAACAACCACTATTTATGTTCTCGTGATCAACCTTTAAACATTTAAACACCTTGAGACCTTTGGTGAAACCAATCAGCCATGCATGAAGAGAACATTGAATTCCTTTGCTGATCACGAAATGCCCTTTTGGAGAGATGTTTTCAGCACTTTAAATGTTGGTAGGTGTATTAAAAGCTTGTGTTGTCCAGCCCTTGATATCCCTAAGACATTTTAAACAAGCTGGTTAAGACAAATTAAATGGGCAGTAATATTTGACTTAAACTAATAACTAACCTAGGACATATTTAATGACTTATCAAAATAACACAAAACATAATTAAGACTTATACTAAAATGACTAAATGGTTAAAACCTTATTTTCCAACAATTTAATTAACTAAATAAATTAAAGTTTTAGGTGCAGCACATTGCATGGAATGCATGTGTTGCAAGAAGTGCACGAGTTATATGAAATGCATGGAATGCATGAAGTGTTTTCCTAATCTTGTTTATTTAAACCCATGACAGCCTAATTGAATTTCTTGGTTTGTGCTCGTGTAATTGGTCCTCTAGGTAGCTCGATTTGATCATGCAAGGCTTGCCTTTAATCCATGCTTGAAACGCGAGTGTTCGCAACATCAATGTTTGCATTGTGTGTGTTTGCAACATGAGTGTTCACATTTTCCAAGCTCGCAATGTTCATGCTCGCATTATTCGTGTTTGCACTACTCGTGCTTGCATCATAGGGTATAAACAGTTTTAATTTTGCAAACAAAAAGGGGTACATCCTTTTATGCATCTTTTAATTTTGAAAAAACAAGAAGATAAAATCCTCTAAAAATCAACAACAAAAACACTTAAAAAACCCAATCAACAAAAATGACATTAGCTAAGAAATTTTTAATAAATCAATGTATCATAATGCTGAAGAAAATTAAAAGACCAGATGCTCTCTGTTTTCCAAATATTTCCATGAAAAAAATAGTAATCTGATTAATTGAGGGAATAAATTCTTTACCAATATCTAGAGAAACCCAAAAATAACACTCAAAATCAGAAAAAGAAGAAGCAAGAAATAAACAACAAAAAAGAAAAAAATTGGACAAATTGGAATCCTGTTAAAGATCTAACCTTTAAAACCTTCAATTAATAAAAGAACAAAAAATCAAAACAAAATATTCAATACCCTAATCACATATCATCTAGGAAATAAAAAAGAAAAAAGAAAATAGAAAGAAAGAAAAAATTAAAAACACCTCAAAAGAGAAATCCATGGGAACGAAAGTTGAATAATAGGTATTTTTTTTTTTTCGTTCTTACCTTCAAGAGAGGAAGATGAATGCCGATGACTGGTGTTGAGAACGTTGCTTGTTGGAGCCAGGCACTGGGATGGGAATAACAGGGAGAATGATTTCTTTAAAGAAGAGGAAAAGGGTCTGTGAAGAGAAGGGAAAATGTCTTACGGGATAAAAATCAAGAAGACATTTTTCCTAAAAAGGCATTGGTTTTACCTATGTTTTGGAGAATGTTTTCCTTTAAGAATTCATTTTCCACCAAACAAATACCGTAAAACAATGAAAACATTTTACGAAAAATTATTGGCAAACAAACGGACCCTAAATTTAAAACAGTTAGTGCAAAATTCTTTAAATATCAAACTGAAAAAATTGAGATACTTTTGGTGACAATTTGTCGATTAAGCTAATAAAAAAATCATGGTAAAAAAAAAAGGAAAAATAATTGCAACAACTGGGAGAAGTCATGGCTTTGGACATATTTATTGGACTGCTGTTCAAACTTGTCTAAGCCAATTTATTATACTTTTAATTTTATATGATAAGAACTCCAAAATAAAAAAATGGGAATAATAATATTATAATTTGTCACTTTTATTTATCTTTTGACAAAGGTTTTCCTCTTTGTACGAGAAGCGAAAATTTGGGATCTATAATGTGCTGAGATCACGAGAGAATTTAGCAGGAGGAGAAGAAGAAAATCCAAGGAGATGAGAGAAGAGAGAGAGAAAACTATTGAAGTCCAATTTGTTCGGGCCCAAAGTAAAACTCATTTTTTAAAAATTTGTTTTAAATTTAAATTTATTTTAAGCATCCAAGCCCAATTGCCTAAAAACCAAACCCAAAACTTTTACAACCTTTGACCCGATTAGGCCCAATTACAAATTAACCCAGATAGGCCCAAATGGCCCAAACCCAATACACCCAAGCAAAGTCAAACCCAAAGACCACTTGCATCAACTAGCTGCCCTCCCTTACCCAATAAGAAGATGCCACGTCAGCATACCACCAGTGGCACCACCGCCCATCTACCATAGCCACCAATCGCCACCAGCAAGTTGACCACTGTAAAACCGAACCTACAAAGAAGGAAAAGACAAGCAATTAAGTTGTAAAAGACAAATTAAAATGATTGTAATAAGGCTATAAAAGCCGAAATAATTTCATTTGTATGGTTACTGGCCTTTGTTGAACATTTGAAATCAATACATACTTACAAGTTCTTCTGGAGAAATTAATAGAAACAGCAGGCATTTGCAAATCAAACACAAAGAACCCGAAGCAATTAATATCAACATTCAAAGGCAAATTCTCAACATCTCAAAGGTACTTAATAAATATGCATTAATACGTTTGTTGTATGTTTATTATCTTGAGGCAGTTTGTTTAAGTTTATTAATGCATATATTTATTATATACTGATCCCCCTATTAATTACTCAGTTAGTAATTTTTTTTGAAACTGAAAACATAAATAAATAATAAATATTAAATAGAAATAATAATAGTAATAAAAGAAAGTTGAAAAGTCTCACCTTACTCCGATTGGTCACCACCAGAATCGTGAACGGAGCCTCTTCGAAACGCCGTCGACGTTGCAACGCCGAACACTGCCATCCTCGTTGTCTCGAATCTAGCAGATCAAGACATATATCGATAATAAATAAAAATCAATAAATATAAAAACAAATAAAAAATAACGAACTAGCAAACTTGAAAAATGGAAAAGCATTAATCCTTTAATCTTTTTGAAAGATCCAAGTCAGATCTCTGTTTTAAAACCAATAAAAAAGGGAAAAAAAAATCAAAACTTGTTTAAGAAAAAACTCAGATCAAATGTGTTTTTTTTTTTAAATAAAACTTTAAGGATAAATTTTTTTTCGGCCTGGATTTGAAGCCCTCGAACTTGGATATAAGTTTTAAAAGAAAAAGGGAAAATTTTACCTGTTAATCGCTGTTAACGACAGCGCGTGCGACAGACGACAACGAACGATGATCGATGGGCGGCAGACTGACGATGGAGCCATGGCCGGCCATGGAGGGGCTTGAAGAGAGGAAAGAAGAGAGTTTTTTTAGATTTTTTTTTTCAAAGAAGTGAGAAAGTGATTTTTTGGGGATGAAAAGGGTTTTTATAGCCATCCAAAATGGTGTCGTTTTGGCATTGGCTTAAAGGCCCCAAAACGACACCATTTCAAGCCGACCCGATTCGTGACCCGATCTGACCCAGAAGGATACGCGTGTTTTTATTAAATGGTTTATTTAACCATTTGGTCCTTCCGTTTTTTTGATTGTTTCAATTTCGTCCTTAATGTCATTTTTAATTTATTTCAAATTTGCCCAACAGTTTTGAATCATTTTCAATTTAGTCTTTTAACTCTCTGAGAGCCTGAGAAGCTGCCACGTGTCTATTTTTGGGTTATTTGTGCAAATAGTCCTTTCTATTTTTTATTTGTTTTAATTTCGTCCTCAAATTACGTTTTGTCTTATTTTAAATTAGCCTAGTAATTTTAAAAGATTTACACATTGGTCCTTTGACCCTAGAATGCTTGTGAAGTTGCCACATGTCCTATCCTTTTTGGTTTTATTACCTAGAAAGTCCCTAAATTGTCCAAAAATCATATTTTGACCCCTAAACTTCTTAAAAATTACATTTTTACCCTAAACTTCTCAAAAATTACATTTTTTCCTTAAACTTCTAAAAATTACATTTTCCCCCAAACTTCCAAAAATTACATTTTTGCCATCGAACTTCTCAAAAATTATAGTTTTCCTCCTGAACTTTCTAAAACTACATTTTTACCCCTGTACTTCTTAAAAATTACATTTTTACCCTCGAACTTCTAAAAAAACATTTTTGCCCTCAAACTTCCAAAAATTACATTTTTACCCCTAAACTTCCAAACGATACATTTTAACCCCTAAACTTCCAAAAAATCACTTTTTAGCCTTGAATTTTCAAAATTACCATTTTGCCCTCGGACATCCAAAAGTTACCATCTTTCCTCCCAAATTTCCAAAAGTCACATTTTTGACCATAAACTTTCCAAAATTATGTTTTAACCCCAAACTCTCCAAAACTTCATTTTTGACCCCGTTTTTCCTTTCTTCGACTTTCGTTTATAAATTTTTAACCTTTTTTAAATTAATTTTGTATTTTGTCATTTATTTTGATTAACAATTCCTATTTTATTCTTCTCATATTTATTTTCGTATATTTGTTCATTCTTTATGTTATTTAACTTTATCATTAATTGCATAGCTCGTATTTAATTTGAATGTTCATTTTTATCTCTATTTTTTTAATTAAAGTCATTTTTTGATTTTTCTCAAAAATATTTAAAATCGAGGCAATATTCCATTATTTCAGGTTTTGAAAATTTGTGCCTTAACTTACTAGGCGCGATTTTTCTTCAAACCGAGATAATCAAACACTTTAAAATCGAGGCAATATTCTTTTATTTTGGGTTTTGAAAATTTGTGCCTTAACTTACTAGGCATGATTTTTCTTCAAACCGGGATAATCGAATACTCTTAAATCGAGGCAATATTCTTTTATTTCGGGTTTTGAAAATTTGTGCCTTAACTTACTAGGCGTGATTTTTCTTCAAACCGGGATAATCAAATACCCTTTTTCAAGGTTTAAAGTTTACAACAAAGGAAAGCTCGTTATTTTCGGATCTCGAAACATTATGTCCTAACTCACTGGACGTGACTTTCTTTATTGATCACCTCGAAATAGCGAGACTTCCAAACAAAAATCAATTTCTTTCTTAAACATGACTTATGCATTAAAGGATCATACTTTTAAACTCTATTAGAGTTTCAAAATTTACAAACAATGCCCTAAAATTATCAATGTGGTACCATTTTTGGGCGTATGAGGGTGCTAATCCTTCCTTTAACGTAACCGATTCCTTGACCCATTTTCTGGATTTCAAGGACCAAAATGTTTTTCAAAATGGACTTTAAATGTTTTGTGGGGATCGAATCACACCAAATAAAAGGTTGGTGGCGACTCCCATTTTTTCTCATTTTTTGAATTTCCAATAAATATTGTTCGAGACCTGTTTGTTTTCCCAAAAATAAACGTTTCGACAACTTGGCGACTTCGCTAGAGACTTTTAAAACAAAAGAGAGTCAAGCCAAAATTGATTATTTTCGGGCCTTTTTGTTAAAACTTTTAATACTCGATTTTGTTTAATATACGATCCTCGAACATTTTGTGTGATGCTATATTATGTCGATACTGCTAGTATAGATTTGCATTCATTTGCATATGATACTACACCTTTAAATGGAAGTGGGAAACTATTCCTTTGTGAGGTTTTCACCTCCGTGAAGGATAATGGATCACTTTCGGGATTACATTCGTACCCATGTTTTCATGAAGTTTTCACTTTCGTGCAAACATGTGGGAAATGTGTCCCCCTAAACCGAACTCATCCATATGAGCCTGTAATGGGTGAGGATCAAGAAATCTGCTGGTTTGGGTACTCTTTACTCTAGAGATTAAACCACATGTAATGAGCCATAAGTACTCACCTTAGAAGGAGTTATACTGAACCTTTTAGCAAACTATCTAAGACAAATTCTTAGGTTCTTTGTTTTATACCTGTATATTGATACTGATGTGTTTTGCTAACTTGTTCTATTTTGTCTTTTTTGCATTACATTTCATCATCATACAAGAAAAAGTATTGATCCAAAATTTCAATTACTGATAAGAGAATCTATCATGGAAAACGAGTACCTTGATATGGTGGAAGACAATATGGTTGTGCGTATGTGGTCAGAGGAAAATCAAAGCCAAAAAGGGGATAACTTAATAGAAGGATATGAGTTAGACTTTTGGGATTATATCGGGATTAGTACAGCTCAGAACAATGTGCAAGAATTGAAAGAGATATGGGACAGTTGGGATAATGACATGAAGCAAACCTTTTACCAAGAGTACGAAGATTTACCATACTTGTTCGAGGTTAAGGTAGATAAGTATCTCTTCCGAGCCTTAGTGCAGTATTGGAACCCAGCCTACAGTTGCTTCACTTTTGGGAATATGGACATGACACTGACGATAAAGGAATACACCACTTTACTCTGTTGTTCGAAGATCTCGGTAGACAAAGCCTACTCTAGAGCTCTTAGTGTCTCGACTTTTGTCAAGAGGTTAATAAACATCACTGGCATGAGTGAGCATTAGGTTGAAGCTCGGGTTAAGGTGAAAGGTGACAACAAATGCATTACGTGGAAGAGTTTGTGAGATTTGATCCTAGCCCACCTAGATACGAAGAAAAAGATTGACATCCTGGCTCTAAGTATATACGAGTTAGTTATTTTTTCCTAGGCTTTAGGACACATAGAGGATGCGGTGACAGACTTGTTTGACCAATTAAGTAAAAAGGTTACATCGGTTCCAGTAATATTGGCTAAAACTTTCAAATCTTTAAATGCGTCTAGAAAGAAGGGAGAAGGTCAATTTATCGGTTGACCGTTGTTGATGGTATGGTTCCATAGCCACTTTGGAAAACAGAAAAAGTCTCCTATCAGTACTTATCTAAAGATTATTCTCCTTTGAAAGAGTTTGTAGCCACGCAAAGATAAGAAAACTTCTTAGAAGAAAAATGGATGGTAATACTTCAAAGTCTCCGAGACGAAGACATAGAATGGTGAGCACCATGGTTTGTTCCCGATGAAATTTTGTATTAATGTAGAGACTTCAACTGGGTCCCATTGGCAGGAATTTGGAGAGCCATAGGGTACACACCTTTATTGGTTTCAAGACAATACAAGTCAAGACAGCTCATACCAGCAACTCAAGGGTTAGCTCAATGTGAATTCGCATATAAAGGAGAAAACAATAAGAAAAGGATTCGAGAGATCTTGAATGCATGGAACCAAGTTCGAAGGATGAAAGTGTTTGGCGCCAATGCCATGGCAACTGTAGAATATGATTGGTAGAGAATTAGAAGGATCAACAACAACATTCCTGTGCCAAACCCGGAGGTTGTTCGCCCAATTGAGGAGCATTTACAAGTTGTTCAGACTGAACTAGAAATTATTAAACAAGATTTTGAGAGGAAGAATGCTAAAATAGAAAAAATGATAGAAAAATTGGAAGAAGAAAATGTGCTTTTAGGATTAGACGTTGATGTCCAGAAGCTAGAAGTAGAGAAGTTGAGAAAAGGGAAGAATAAGGCCAAAGAAGATCTCGATAGCCTGAAGAAAGACTATTAAGAAGCTTCGCTTGTCAATGAGGACTGTCGGTTTAGGTAAGACGTCGGAACAATGACAACGAGAAATCCGTGGAGAAAAAAAGAACGAGTCAGTGGAAGAACAAGTTTCAAATGCCCAAATTCAAGAAAAAGCCATGAAGAGCAGCTTATTGGAAAGTCAAGCTGAGGTGACTGAATTAAAGGCCCGAATAAAGGAATTGGAGGAATCCTTGTATAGACATTGTAGTCGAAATTCAGTGGTAGAGCTAAAAGCAAGCCGAGTCGAGATTGAGAGATTGAATAAGAGGGTGGAAGAATTGGAGGCCGCGCTACAGAGTAGTGAAATACGAACCGAGATTCTAGAGAGGACACTGGAAACAAATGATTGACATCTTCAGCAAACTTAGAAGCAAGTTCGAGACAGAGATTATGTTATGAGCGAGGCTCTGAATCAAATACAAGGAGTAGCCGACCACGTGCAAACACTAGCAGTTGAAGCAGATGAGTTAAGCATACAATATGAGACAAAGACAGAACGGGGTCAAAAGCTAGCAAGAATTCTTAAGAAAAACAAAGCTTTGAGCATTAAGGTAAAACCGTTCATGTAATTTGCTTTATGTAAAGGAACTTATTATCTAGTGAAGTTTTCTAATGGAAATTGAATTATAAGTCAATACCTTTCTTTTGCATACATGCATTCATCCGCATTGCATTTTCACATATTTTGATAATTCTAAGTAATTAAAACTTTAACAGTTACGTCAGTAATCATTGAAAACTCATATCACTATAACACTTGCAAAAAAACCAAAGCTATGGAGCAAAGGCTAGAGCAAATTTCAAAAGGAAATGCAAGAACAAGTGCAAGCGCAATTGCAAAACCATTTGGCAAAAGTAAAGCAAGATATGAAAGACCAGATTATAGAATCTCAAAAGAGCATTATAAGTGAGCTAACATAGCTAATAAGAGCAGGGGCGGATAAAGGAAAAGGTCCTACTATAAGCCCAGAAGAGGAGAGTGAGGAGCCTAGATATCTCCCAGGCTATGCTTCTATGTATACTCAAGTACCGCCGTAAACGTATCCACGTGGAGTACCTGTAACAATAAGAGCATAACAACACCCAGGCGGTATGTCAGGGCTAGCAAATTTTCAAATGGGATCCGATTCCAACCTTGGAGATAATGTAGCCATTCCCGTCGTCCACGACTTGGATGACGTAGAGGAGACAGAAAGAGCAAGGCCTAAGATCCCTAGATAGCTGGAGGACAAATACAAGTGGTTGGAAGAAAAGGTGAAAGTGATAGAAGGAGTTGATACCTTTTATGGCATTGACGCTAAGGAGCTAAGCCTCGTTCCAGACCTAGTGCTCTCCCCGAAATTCAAGACACCAAATTTCGACAAATATAACGGGACTAGCTGCCCCGAGGCCCACATTACCATGTTTTGCAGGAAGATAACTGAGCATGTCCATAATGACCAGTTATTAATACACTGTTTTTAAGATAGTTTAACAGGATCTACAGCCAAATGGTATAATTAGTTGAGTCATGCCAAGATAAGCTACTGGAAGGATCTGGCACAAGCATTTATGAAGCAATACAGTCACGTAACTGACATGGCACCTGATAGACTGACACTGCAAAGATGGAAAAAAAGCCAAATGAGAGTTTCCGACAATACGCTCAAAGGTGGAGGGATGTGGCAACCTAGGTACAACCACTATTGTTGGAAAAGGAAACAACTATGTCATTTGTTAATACTCTGAAGGCCCCTTTCATTAACCATATGTTGGGAAGTGCTACCAAAAGTTTCTCTGACATGGTTATGTCAGAGGAGATGGTCGAGAATGTAATCCGAAGCGAAAAAATTGAGACAGGAGAAGGTGTCAGAAGAATAACTCCTAGAAAAAAGGAAAATGAGGTCAACAACATAGACTCTTACAAGACGAATTACTCAAAGCCAATGATGATGGCATCGCCCAGAACTACGGAAGGAAATTATCAAAGAAATCCAAGACAAAGGTTTGGTGCGAGACCAAAAATGGAATTCACTCCTATTCCCATGACATATAGAGAACTTTATCCGAGATTGTATGAGGAACGTCTCGTGGTGCCAATCCATGTAAAGCCATTGCTACCACCATTCCCGAGTTGGTACAATACAAACGCACTATGTGAATATCACGCAGGGATAGAAGGACATTTAATTGAGAGTTGTGCAGCCCTAAAAAGGCATGTACAATAGCTTATTGATGCCAAGACACTGATATTCGAGGATCCTACAAATCCCAATGTATCAGGGAATCCGCTACCCAAACATCTCGATCAAAGGGTGAATGCAATAGTCAGAGAAGAAGGAAGGAAGATTAAAACTCTCGTTGAGGAAGTAAGGTCAACCATGAGATAGGTATGGTACGAAATGATAAAAGCAGACTTAATTGCTCAAGATTCGGGAAAAACAGTGAGAAAAGGACGCTACTGTGAGTTCCACATTATTGAAGAGCATGAGATTCAGGAATGCAATGAGTTCAAAACTGTGGTACAAGGATTGATGGACAATAAGGAATTAGAATTTTTTGAGGAAAAAAAAGAAGTGGAAGAAGTATGCGCCTCCGAAGAAAGCACAGCTAAGAAAGCTTTTGGGGTTAATAACCCAATGATAATCATCTCACGGCCAAAGAAGGATGAAACTAAAGCAAGAGTTGTCCCCACAATAATAATTCAAAAACCCGTAGCCTTCCCTTACAAGGATGACAAAAGAGTACCTTGGAATTACAACTGTAATGTAACAGTATTGAGAGGGGAAAATCCAAGGTTGAATCAGAAGGAGCTCAAGACGTAAGTCTTGTCACGCATAGTGGGAAAGACTATGGCCCTATGAGAATAGAAAATGAAACATTTGGAAAAAAACCTAGAAGAGACGAAAAAAGGGAGTACTAATGACTAAAGTCACCAATTAACGAGCCAGTGGCAGAAAAAAAGGCTAAGGAATTCTTGAAGTTCCTCAAGCACAGCGAATATAGCATGGTGGAGCAGTTACATAAGTAGCCGGCTCGTATATCCATTTTAACGCTGTTGCAAAGCTCAGAAGCACATTTTAACGCACTAATGAAAGTATTAAATGAGACTTATGTAGCCAAGGAAATTTCAAAGAATAAACTAGACCGCTTGGTCAATAATGTTAGTGCTGATAATTTCATCCTTTTTAATGTTGACGAAATACCCCTAAGAGGTATGGGGTCAACAAAAGCGCTACATATCACCACCCGCTGTAAATGTTACACACTGTCTGGTGTATTGATTGACAATGGTTCAGCTTTGAACGTTCTACTATTGACAATGTTAAAGAGGTTACCGATCGATAGTTCTCATATGAAGACATACCATAATGTAGTGAGAGCCTTCGATGGAACAAAAAGAAAAGTTATGGGTCGGATCGAGATACCACATTAATCTATCCAAACTCATATGAAGTGGACTTCTTAGTAATGGATATCAAACCAAGTTATAACTGCTTGCTTGAAAGACCGGGGATCCATTCAGTAGGAGCAGTGCCGTCATCATTACACTAGAAGTTAAAATTGGTGACTAAAGGACGATTAGTCACAATCAATGCTGAGAAGGACTTAATTGTGTCAATAACAAATGATGCGCCATACATTGAAGCAAAGGAAGATGCTTTGGAATGTTCTTTTCTATCCTTGGAGTTTGTTAATGCGACTTTTATCGCTGAAAGAAGCAGAATCCCTATACCCAAAATATCAAAAACCACAAAGATGGCTCTAAAAATGACATTTGGCAAAGGATCCCTAGCCGGAAAAGGACTAGGAAGGTTTCTTCAGGGGAGAATTAATGTGCCAATTTTGGAAGAGATTCAAGTTCGCTTTGGTCTAAGATATAAACCAGACGCAAAAGGAAAGAAAAGGGAGCTGAAAAAGAAGCAGGAATGAAGGAGAGCTCGATTGGCTGGAGAGGAAATCCAATAGGAGCCATGATTTTTCCCCATATATCAAAAACATTCATATCAGGAGGAATAATCAATTTAAGGTCAAAGGGAGAAGAGAGAGGAGGAAGACTAATTGAAACAATGAGGACAATGAAGGGTTTGAGCATCAATGTTGTATCAGAGGAAGGAAATGAAGGAAGAAACTCATGGGAAATTCGTCCTTTCGCCCCTGTAAGTACTCTCGACAACTGGACTGTAGAGGAACTCCTGTAATCTTTAGGGCTTCTTCAGAGTAATGCTTAAAACACACCCATTGCGTTAGGCTTGAAAGCAATATGAATCTTTTTATAAAAAAAGCCCATGATCATTATCTAGTTATTTTGAACGAAAATGCATCTTCTATCCTATTTCGCTAATTATTCTTTCATTTTTAATCCAACTTAACAAACCATTCGTACATATCCAATAAACAAAATTAATCATTCTTTAATTTATACATTCTTGTCCAATTTGACAAACATACTCATACTCATACCATATAATCATTCTTTCATAAATTTATTTTGTTCTTTGGAACTCTCTTTTATTCCTTTGACAGGTCCTTGAATATCAATAATAGGAATGACCTTGATGCTAACTTAGAGCCTTATTTCGAGCAAGATATGTGTTTAGAAGAACTGCAAGACTTCGAAAATGATCAAGATTGTAATTTGTCTCATGATCTATTAAGAATGATGGAGAAAGAAGAAAAACAAATCCTGCCTCATTCAGACCCGGTGGAAGTTATAAGCCTAGGAAATGAAGGTGAAAAGAGAGAAGTAAAAATTGGGACAAGTATCTCTCTGGAAACCAAAAAAGATATTATCAAGTTACTTCAAGAATTCCAGGATGTCTTTGCATGGTCTTATCAAGACATGTCTGGCCTGAGTACTGACATTATGGTGCATAAACTCCCCATACAGGAAGAATGCAAACTTGTTCAGCAAAAGCTTCGAAAGATGAGATTGGATGTGTTCTTAAAAATAAAAGAGGAGGTTAGAAGGCAATTTGACATTGAGTTTCTCCAAGTGGTTAAATACTTAGAGTGGGTAGCCAACATAGTCTCTGTTCCCAAAAAAAATGGGAAAGTGCGTATGTGTGTGGATTATCGGGATTTAAATAAAGCTAGCCCAAAGGATAACTTTTCATTACCTCACATCGACACTTTAGTAGATAATACAGCAGATCACTCCTTATTCTGATTCATGAATGGTTTCTCTAGGTATAACTAGATAAGGATGGATCCCAAAGATATGGAGAAAACCATGTTTGTCACGCTATGAGAACATTCTGTTACAAGGTGATGCCTTTTGGACTAAAAAACACAGGGGCAACTTATCAAAGGGCCATAGTAACTTTGTTTCATGACATGATGCATAAAGAAATTGAAGTTTATGTCGACGATATGATTGCAAAATCCCAAACAGAGGAAGAGCATGTAAGAATCTTGAGAAAGTTGTTCGGAAGGATAAGAAAGTATCAATTAAAGCTAAACCTAGTAAAGTGCACTCTCGGAGCCACGTCAGGAAAGTTGTTAGGCTTTGTAGTCAGCAAAAAGGGGATTGAAATTGATCCAGATAAAGTCAAAGCCATACAAGAGCTACCACAACCCAATACGCAAAAAGAAGTTCGAGGGTTTTTAGGGAGACTAAATTACATCGCTCGGTTCATCTCACAGCTATTGAGAAATGTGATCCTATCTTTCGTTTGCTTAGGAAGCGCAACCCAGGTGCATGGGATGATAAAATTCAAGAAACTTTTAATAAAGTCAAAGATTATCCGTCCAATGCTCCTATCTTAGTGCCTCTAATTCCTAATAAACCATTGATTCTATACATGGTAGTCTTCGAAAATTCTATGGGGTGTGTACTAGGTTAGCACGATGAGTTTGGAAAGAAGGAAAGGGCGATATACTATCTCAGCAAGAAGTTCGCCGATTGTGAGACTCGATACTTGCCAATTGAAAAACTATGTTGTGCTCTAGTTTGGACCACACAAAGATTAAGGCAATACATGTTGTACCATACCACTTGGTTAATCTCGAAACTAGACCTTCTGAAGTACATGATGAAGTCAGCCGCCTTGAATGGAAGATTTGCTAGGTGGCAAATCCTACTGTCGGAGTTCAACATAGTTTATGTCAATCAAAAAGCAGTAAAAGGGAGTGCGATAGCAGACTTCCTAGCTAGCAAAGATTTAAAGGACTATGAGCCAATAAACTTCGACTTCCCGAACGAGGATTTAATGTATGTTGCAATCACTGAAGAGGGAACCCCAGGGGAACATCCTTGGAGATTGAACTTTGATGGAGCTTCAAACGCCACGGGTAATGGAGTTGGAGCAGTCTTTGTATCACCAGAAAGAGACTACTATTCTTTCACTAGTAAACTTAATTTTGATTGCACGAATAACATGGCTGAATACGAAGCATGTATCATGGGAATCCAAGTAGCTATAGAAAGGGGAATCAAAGTTTTGGAGGTATATGGAGATTCTGCACTAGTAATCTACCCACTCAAAGGAGAATGTGAAACAAGAGATTCTAAGTTAATTGGTTACCGAAAATTGGTTATGAAGTTAACCAAGGAGTTTGATGATGTCGCATTCCATTATCTCTCACGAGAAGAAAATCAGATGGCTGATGCTCTTGCCACGTTGGCCTCGATGATTAAAGTAAATAGACCAGGAGATATGAAACCCAGTCAAATAAGCATCTATGAGGCTCCGACTCATTGTTATGATATTGAAGAAGAAGAAGAAAGGGATGACCGCCCATGGTACCAAGATATTCTTCAGTATGTGAGAGATCGCAAATACCCCAAGCAAGCTTCTGAAAATGAAAAGAGAACATTGAGAAGATTGGCCAATGAATATGTCCTAGATGGGGAAATCTTGTACAAAAGGAGAAAAGATCAGGTGTTGCTAAGATGTGTCGATGCAGTTAAGGCTAGAAAGATCTTAGAAGAAGTTCATGAAGGCATTTGTGGGACGCACGCCAATGGTTTCACAATGGCCAGGCAAATAATGAGATTTGGGTATTACTGGTCTACCATGGAAGGAGATTGCATCAATTATGCTAAGAGGTGCTATAAGTGTCAGATCTATGGAGACAAGATTCATGTACCTCCATCACACCTTCATGTCATGACTTTTCCTTGGCCATTTTCTATGTGGGGCATGTATGTCATTGGGTCAATCTCTCCAAAGGCTTCTAATGGTCATAGATTAATCTTCGTGGTTATCGACTATTTCACCAAATAAGTAGAAGCAACTTCTTATGCCAATGTCACGAAGTTTGCAGTTAGCAAGTTCTTGAAAAAAGAGATAATTTGACGATATGGGATGCCAGAAAGGATCATATTCGATAATGCCTTAAATTTGAACAATAGCACAATAGCGAAAGTTTACGAGCAATTCAAAATCAAGCATCACAATTCCTCTCCCTATTGCCCAAAGATGAATGGAGCTGTAGAGGCAGCTAACAAAAACATCAAGAAGATCATTGTGAAAATGACTAAAACCTACAAAGACTGGCACGAAAAACTACCATTTGCCCTCTTTGCTTACAGAACTTCAATCAAAACTTCTACTGGAGCAACACCATTCTTGCTAGCATATAGTATGAAAGCTGTCTTACCAATTGAGGTTGAAATACATTTCTCCGAGTCTTGACAGAGCTACAATTAGATGAGGCAGAATGGATCCAGGCTCGATATGATCAGTTGAATTTAATCGAAGAAAAAAGGCTAAAAGCTATTCGCCATGGTCAGATATACCAGAAAAGAATGATGCGAGCTTATGACAAAAAAGGTCCATCCTAGAGAATTTCATGAGGGAGATCTAGTTTTGAAAAAGATACTTCCCATACATAAAGACTTCCGCGGGAAATGGATATCCAACTGCGAAGGACCTTACGTGGTAAAGAATGCTTTCCTAGGAGGAGCTCTCATTCTAACAGAAATGGACGGCAAAGATCTGCACAACCTCATCAATTCAGACTCGGTGAAAAATATTTTGTCTAAAATTGAGATGAAAACCCGTAAAGGGCGTCTCCAAAAAAAAAGGTTCAAGATGAAAACCTGCAAAGAGCGTCCTGAAACCAAAAGGAATTTTGAGTTGAAAACTTGCAAAGGGCTGCTCAAATTCAAGAATAGGTTGAAGTGATCATTTCTCTCAAATGTAACAAGACGGAGGAAAATTACAACTTGAAGCATCAACAAAGCACTTTAGGTCTTTTAGACACATATTTGGGCTCAAAATGATTCTCAGCAAGTCGGCTCTGAGAAGTTCATCCTGCGATGTTCGAAGCATCTAATTGTCTTTTGTTGTATACTTGGCAATTTCTTTACAAAAATTTGCCTCCTATTGATCTTTGGAATTATTTCTTTAATATATTTCAACCTTATTCTTTCATAATCTTGTTTAAGCATTTTGTATTTAAAATAACGGATAATGAACTAATGATATGAATCATACAAGGATCATTACTCTGGAATTTCCTAAATGGTACAGGGGCACGAAATAGGACTACCAATGAGAAAACTTGAAAACAAGCAGTTCAGGTTGAGCCTAGAAGGAGACAGGACAGCGCACCCATGACAGAATTTGGAAAAACTACAAGCTATGTTAACCCAAATAATAACGGACATTCATCATACGCATTCATGTAGCATTTGATTCATTCTGAGATCATTGTATCCTGATAATTCAGGCCTACATATGAGGTCTATAGTAGCATACTTTTCAGGTCACATCTTCGTAAAATGGAGAGATGAACCAAGAAAACATTAGAGTTGATACCCTAAAAACGAAAAGGAGTAGATTAAAGCCGTAACAATAAATCTTCTACCTCGGAGTTACAGTGGATCGAGATCAAACTACAATACCAAGTTTTCATCTCTTTGAAGTTGCAATAAGAGCAACATGAAATTTCGACATCAAGTCATATCTTCTTGAAATTGCAATGGAGTTGGATTCAAACCACATCATTCAAGTTTTACCCTTAATCAAGAAGGACAGATTAAAGATTCTGATCCTTTACCCCGAGCCTGAGGTAGATCATCATCAACAAATCTCTTACCCCGAGCCTAGGGCAGATTGCAACCATTCGATCTTTTACCTGGAGCCTGGGGCAGATCATCATCAGCAAATCTCTTACCCCGAACCTGGGGCAGATTGCAACCATTCGATCTTTTACCCTGAGCCTGGGGTAGATCATCATCAGCAAATCTCTTACCTCGAGAATGGGGCAGATTGCAGCCATTCGATCTCTTACCCCGAGCCTGAGGCAGATCACCATCAGTAAATCTCTTACCTCGATCATGGGGCAGATTGCAGCCATTAGATCTTTTACCCCGAGCTTGGGGAGATCATCATCAGCAAATCTCTTACCTTGAGCCTGGGGCAGATTGTAACCATTCGATCTTTTACCTCGAGCTTGGGGCATATCATCATCAGCAAATCTCTTACCTCGAGACTGGGGCAGATTACGACAATTAGATTTTTTACCCCGAGCTTGGGGCAGATCATCATCAGCAAATCTCTTACCCCAAGCCTGGGGCAGATTTCAACCAGTTGATCTTTTACCCCAAGCCTAGGGCAGATCATCATCAGCAAATCTCTTACCTCGAGATCGAGGCAGATTGCAATCATCCAATCTCTTACCACGAGCCTCAGCTAGATATCATCATCAGCAAATCTCTTACCCCGAGCCTGAGGCAAATTACAATCATTTGATCTTTTACCCCGAACCTGGGGCAGATCATCATCAGGAAATCTCTTACCTCGAGCCTAAGGCAGATCACTATCAGCCAATCTCTTACCCCGAGCCAGGGACAGATTACAGCCATTCGATCTTTTACCCTGAGCCTGGGGCAGATTGCAGTCATTCGAAGCAATAAAGTGGTCATCTTCCCGACGAGATGTAGAGAAGTGAACCAAATCCGTCTTCCTAGTGAAATACAAAGAAGTAGATCAGGATATGAAGCTACGACACCCAAACCCTTGAAGTTGCAAGTGGATGGAGTGAGGCTATAGTAACAAATTTTGTCTTTTTGGAAATTGCCTTAAGGTAAGATGGAATCAGAACCCTAAGGACATAGAGAAGTGGGTGCAATGAAGCTGAACGACTAACGAAGTGAAGGGTGGGCCAGTTGAAGAAAGAGCGTCAAAGAAGTGAGACATGACAAATTGGGCCTCCTTTTGGTCTTCGCTCTGTTTTTGTTCCAAATTACAAGCATCCAAGCCCAAATGCCTAAAGACCAAACCCAAAACTTTTACAACCTTTGACCCAATTAGGCCCAATTACAAATTAACCCAGATAGGCCCAAATGGCCCAAACCCAATACACCCAAGCAAAGTCAAACCCAAAGACCACTTGCATCAACCAGCCGTCCTCCCTCACCCAATCAGAAGATGCCACGTTAGCATACCACCAGTGGCACCACTACTTATTTGCCACAGCCACCAACCGCCATCAGCAAGTTGCACCATTGCAAAGTCGAACCTGCAAAGAAGGTAAAGACAAGCAATTAAGTTGTAAAAGACAAAATAAAATGATTGTAATAAGGCTATAAAAGTCGAAATAATTTCATTTGTATGGTTACTGACCTTTGTTGAACATTTGAAATCAATACATACTTACAAGTTCTTTTGGAGAAATTAATAGAAACAGCAGGCATTTGCAAATCAAACACAAAGAACCCAAAGCAATTAATATCAACATTCAAAGGCAAATTCTCAACATCTCAAAGGTACTTAATAAATATGCATTAATACATTTGTTGTCTGTTTATTATCTTGAGGCAGATTGTTTAAGTTTATTAATGCATATATTTATTATATATTGATCCCCTATTAATTACTCAATTAGTAAAATTTTTTGAAACTGAAACATAAATAAATAATAAATATTAAATAGAAATAATAATAGTAATAAAAGAAATTTGAAAAATCTCATCTTACTCTGATCGGTCACCACCGAAATCGTGAACGGAGCCTCTTCGAAACGTCGTCGACATTGTAGCGCCGAACATTGCCATCCTCGCTGCCTCGAATCCAGCAGATCAAGACATATATCGATAATAAATAAAAATCAATAAATATAAAAACCAATAAAAAATAACGAACAAGCAGACTTGAAAAATAGAAAAGTATTAATCCTTTAATCTTTCTGAAAGATCCAAGCTAGATCTCTGTTTTAAAACCAATAAAAAAGGAAAAAATCGAAACTTGTTTAAGAACAAACTCAGATCCAGTATGTATTTTTTTTAAAAATAAAACTTTAAGGATAATTTTTTTCAGCCTGGATTTGAAGCCCTCGAACTTGGATATAAGTTTTAAAAGAAAAAAGGGAAAATTTTAGCTGTTAACCGCCATGGACGGCGGCGCGTGCGACAGACGACAATGGACGATGATCGACGGGCAACAGACTGACGATGGAGCCATGGCCAGCCATGGAGGGGCTTGAAGAGAGGAAAGGAGAGAGTTTTTTCATATTATTTTTAAAAGAAGTGAGAAAGTGATTTTTTTGGGATGGAAAGGGCTTTTATAACCATCCAAAACGGTGCCGTTTTAGCATTGGCTTAAAGGCCCCAAAACGACAACGTTTCAAGCTGACCCGATCCGACCCAAGAGGACCTGCGTGTTTTTATTAAATGGTTTATTTACCCATTTGGTCCTTTCGTATTTTTTGATTGTTTCAATTTCGTCCTTAATGTCATTTTTCATTTATTTCAAATTTACCAATAATTTTGAATCATTTTCAATTTAGTCCTTTAATTCTCTAAGAGCCTGAGAAGCTGCCACATGTCTATTTTGGGTTATTTGTGCAAATGGTCCTTTTTATTTTTTATTTGTTTTAATTTTGTCCTTAAATTAAGTTTTGTTTTATTTTAAATTAGCCCAGTAAATTTTTTAAAAGATTTACAAATTCGTCTTTTGACCCCAAAATACCTATGAAGCTGCCACGTGTCTCATCCTTTTTAGTTTTATTGCCTAGAAGGTGCCTGAACTATCCAGAAATCATATTTTGAACCTCAAACTTCTCATCCACGTGTCTCAGTGGCCAGTGTAAGCAGTGTGCGAAATAGCAACCAGGTAGAGTGCAAGCGGTGTGATAGATTTCACTTTGGAGTGTGCAGAGTTAATAATGGGGCATGTTTTATTTGTGGATCTCCTGATCATTTCAAAAAGGATTGTCTTAATCGTAATGAGCTTGTTAAAGGACAACGCGAGAGATTGGTAGCTACTCCTCGAGGTAGATAACCTGGGAACAGCAATGCAACTAGAACAAACAAAAGTGTTTCTAGAGATATGTCCACCAGATCGAAAGCTAAAGTTCCTACCATAACGTATGTTATTCGTGCACAAGAAGAAGCTTCAGCCCTTGATGTTATTGTTGGTACTTTCTTTATTTTTGATATTAATGTTTGTGCATTAATTGATCCCGAGTCAACCTACTCTTATATATGCACTAGATTAGTATTGGAAAAGAAATTAACTGTTGAGCCTACTGATTGTATTGTAAAGGTCAAAAATCCATTAGGTCATAGTTAGTAGTTGACCTAGTATGTAAGTAATGTCCACTGAAAATTCAAGGCTATGATTTCCTTGCTGACTTGATGTTGTTACCATTCAATGAGTTCGACGTGATTTTGGAATGGATTGGCTCAATGTTCATGATGCCATGATCAGTTGTCGAAAAAAGAAGGTTGATTTGAGTAGTTCAAGTGGAGAGATTATTTCAGTTATATTATAGAGATCTGATTGTGCATCCAATTTGATTTCAGCTCTGAATACGTAGAAACTAATTCGTAAGGGTTGTCACGCATTTCTAGCTTATGTCTTGGATACTAAAGTGCTAGAGAAAGAAGTGAGTAATGTACCTACAGTATGCGAGTTCACTAAGGTTTTTCCCGAAGAGTTACCAAGGCTACCACCTGAGCAAGAGGTTAAATTTTCTATTGAGTTAGTATCCGATACTACTCCTATTGCAATTGCTCCGTATCGAATGGCTCCAACGAAACTTAAGGTACTATTGCAAGAGTTATTGGATAGATGCTTCATCAGACCTAGTATATCGTCGTGAGGTACACCTGTATTGTTTGTAAAGAAGAAGGATGGATCGATGAGGTTGTGTATTGACTACAAACAACTAAATAAAGTTACAATTAAGAACAAGTATTCGTTACCGCGAATTGATGATTTGTTCGATCAATTGAAGGGAGCTACTGTGTTTTCAAAAATCGATCTCAGATCAGGCTACTATTAGTTACGAGTTAATGATGTTGATGTGCCAAAGACAGCATTCAAGACGCGTTACGGACATTAAGAGTTTTAGTTATGCCTTTTGGGTTGAAAAATGCTCCGGCAGCATTTATGGATTTAATAAATTGAGTATTTCAGCCACATATAGATCAGTTTGCCATGGTATTTATTGATGACATCCTGATTTATTCCAAGAATAAAAAAGAGCATGCTCAACACTTGAAGATTATTTTACAAACATTGCGAGAGAAGAAATTGTATGCTAAGTTTAGCAAATGCGAGTTTTGGCTTTCAGAAGTGGGATTTCTCGATCATGTTATTTCAAGAGAAGGAATACGAGGGGATCCGAGCAAGATTTCTGCCATTTTAAATTGGAAACATCTGCAGAATGTGTTAGAAGTACGGAGTTTCTTGGGATTAACTGGTTACTACCAGAGATTTGTTAAGAATTTCATGATCATAGCTTTACCTATGACGAGATTGTTGTAGAAAAATGTAAGCTTCGATTGGTCAGAGAAATGTCAAGAGAGTTTTGATCAACTAAAGAGTATGCTGACAGAAGCACTAGTTTTGACACAGCCCGAGTCAGGAAAAGAATTTGTCGCTTTTAATGATGCCTCTTGGAATGGTTTGGGTTGTGTATTGATGCAAGAGGGAAAGGTTATTGCGTTGAAAATGTGGCGTCATTATTTATATGGCGAGAAATGTCATGTGTTCTCAGATCAAAAAAGTTTGAAATATTTAATGACACAAAAAGAATTAAATTTGAGGCAACGAAGGTGGTTAGAATTGTTAAAAGATTATGAAATTGTGATTGATTATCATCCAGGTAAAGCTAACGTAGTGGCTAACGCGCTAAGGCGTAAAAGTCTTTTTGCACTTCGAGTGATGAATGCACAGTTGAGTATGGAAAATGATTCCATTTTAGCTGAACTCAAAGTTAGACCGTTGTTTCTGCGTGATATTCATGAGTTGCAACTTGTGCATTCCAATGTATTAGCCAAGAGGAAGTTGGTGGAAACTGGTCAAGTTTCGGAATTTTCAATTGGTGAGGATGATAACTTGTATTTTGGCAAAAGATTGTTTGTGCCAGATGATGCCCAATTGAAGCAAAAGTTGCTGTCAGAAGCTCACAACAGTATGTACTCAATTCATCCGGGTAATATGAAGATGTACTATGATTTAAAACAATTTTATTGGTGGCCAAAAATCAAGAGAGAAATTTCTGAATTTGTATCCAAGTGCCTCGTATGTCAGCAAGTAAAAGTTGAACATCAAGTTTCATCTAGGTTGTTGCAACCAATTATGATACCGGAATGGAAATGGGAGCATATTACAATGGATTTTGTATCAGGATTACCCGTTTCACCAAAGAAAAAGGATGTCATTTGGGTTGTTATCGATCGTTTGATGAAATCAGCACATTTTATTCTGGTACGAATGGATTATTCGCTAGAAAAATTAGCTGAACTATACGTGTCGAAGGTGGTTAGATTGCATGGTTTTCCATTGACGATTATTTCAAACCGCGATCCGAGATTTACTTCTAGATTTTGGAACATGTTGCAAACAGCTTTGGGAACTAAGTTAAAATTTAGTATAGCATTCCATCCTCAAACCGATGGCCAATCAGAGTGGGTAATTCAAGTATTAGAAAATATGTTACGATGTTGCATAATTGAATTTGAAGGCAACTGGAGAAGTACCTATCGCTAGTTGAATTAGCCTATAATAATAGGTATCAAACGAGCTTAAAGATGGCACCGTATGAGGCTTTATACGGACGTAAATGCAGAAGTCCATTGTATTGGACCGAATTGAAAGAAAGGAATATTGGTGGAGTCGATTTAGTTTGTGAAACGGAAGATAAGGTGAAAACCATTAGGGATAATTTGAAAGCCGCTTCTGATCGTCAGAAATCCTATGCAGATTTAAAGCGTAAGGACATTGAATTATCTGTGGGTGAAAAAGTTTTTCTAAAAGTCTCGCCTTGGAGAAAAGTGCTATGTTTTGGACATAAAGGGAAACTTAGTCCCAGGTTCATTGGACCTTATAAAGTGCTAGTGAAGATTGGACCAATGGCTTATCGTTTGGCTTTGCCTCCTGAGCTCAATAGAATTCACAATGTGTTTCACGTTTCCATGCTTCATCGTTGTAGATCAAATCCGTCACATGTGTTGTCAGTGGAAGATATTGAATTACAACCCGATATAACCTATGGTGAGGAGCCTATCAAAATTTTAGCAAAGGAAGTGAAAGAGTTAAGAAACAAAATAGTTGAGTTGGTTAAGGTATTATGGCATAAGCACGGAGTAGAAGAGGCTACTTGGGAAACAGAAGAATCCATGAGATCACAATACCCAAATCACTTTGTTGGTAAGACTTTCGAGGAAGAAAAGTTCTTAAGAGGGGGAGAATTGTAATAGCTTGTTTTCAGTCGTAAAGGGGGTATAGATTTAAATTTTAATTACATTTAGTTAACTTAAATTTTTTCTGTTTAAATTATACTCATAAGGTCATGTGAAATATTTAGTCTAAGAAAATTCTATGGTATTGATAATTAGTATAATGTATTAAACAATGAAATGTGAAGGGATGGTTTTGTGTTTATAAAGATTTTTTAAAATAATTAGTGAGTAATCAAAGAAATGGAAATAGTGGTGGACTTAAAGTATAATTTGTCACGTTTATAAGTTAGTGGAAGGTGTTGAAAGGAATTATAATATTCTATTTTTTTTAGTAAGGGAAATAAAAGAAATTAAAAGAAGATAAAGACAAGGGGGACACATCATCATCGTCATCTTCTCTTATTTCTTTGCTTTAGCCGAAAACCATAGGAAGAAAAGCTTGGAGAGTTGGCTTGGGAAAAGTCTTTGCATGTAGGTGAATTTGAAGTTCTTTCCTAATGATTTTTTTATTTTCTTAATCCTTGGAGCTTTGTTCATGAAACTTATTTGTTGTTTTTCAAAAATATAATGAAATAGTGAACTTGCCATGGTTGGAATTTGAGGTCTTGGCTACCATTAGAAATGATTCTTGAACTTAAAAGTTGGTTAGGAAGCCTCATAATATAGTTTTGGGTTAGTTTTAATTTAAGGGTTTTATTGTTAATGCATGAATATATAAGGATTTATTATATAATTAAACATTTATGTTGTTGTTGAAACAAAAAGGAAAACATTATATGTCTTTAATTTCATACTTAGTTCGAATGAATTTAGGATCATGAAATGGTTAGTTAATTGTTTAAAAAGAGGAGTTTTAATTGGAGAGTTACATGGCATGTGGGAGATTAGTTAGTAAGCAAGGAACTTGATTGTTAATGGCATAAATAATTAGGGACATTCAAGTGGTAAATAACAAAGGTTTAGAAGTTATGGAATTCTTATATTTGTGTTGTGATTAAATAATTAAGAGTCTTAAATTTAATTTAACTCTTGAATGCTAGTTAAATTAGATCAAAGTGCGGACACTCCGGTGAACAATTGAGGGAAGGGGAAAATAGTGGAATATTCTATGCTAAATACCGTTGTCACTATATACGTAAGTTCGTTTTATTACTTTATATTTATAAATTCACTATAATAAATGCTAGACTTGATTTATATATATGTTTTTATATATAATAGTTGTTGTTGACATATATAATCCTTTGCGGATGGCTATGTTTGCACAAATTTTCAGGCTTTGTGCCTAGTAGGTTTCGTGCCGGTGTTTTCAGGCTTTGTGCTGGTGATCCAAGAATGAGGATTGGACTTTGAATTATAGTTATTAGTTTATCTTAATTACATTATCACTTGTAATTGAACTTACTAAGTCTTAAATGACTTACTATGTATGATTTTCATGATTATAGGTCTCGAGGAATCTTAGCATCGATTGGACCCAATCAAGAGTGTACACTATCATCTTCATCTTTGGTAGACTTTTGAATAGCTCATTTTGGGTTTGAGAGTGGCATGTATATAGGATGTTTTGGTACTTATGTTGTTGATAGATAGTTTATATTAAGACTTTAGTTATGAGATTATTGGAGTGCATATTTGAAATATGTACATGTAAAAGTTGTGGTTGCGAATTTGGTACAAAGATGATTTTGGTAAATATAGTATGTTTTAACATGTTACTTGTGTATTGGTTGTTAAGGAATGTTTATAAATGATGTATCTTTATCGTGAATGTATATGAGTTTAGAAAGGAAACTTGTGATGTTTTGTGAATAACTTTAGATTTGAGAGAAATTAAAATTGAATTTCTAGTAACTATTTGTGTTGTGTCGGTACTTCGTTGCGTTGTATTGGTAGGTCTAGACCCTTGTATCAGTAAAACTTCTACAGTTCTGGTAGTTTATGACTATGTTTTTATTTATTTATTTTATTGTATGTTCTACCGATACTTACTTGTTCATATATCAATAGAAGTAAAATTTCATCTAGAAATTTTTATAATGGTTTTAGGTTCAAACATGTGTTTTTTAATTATATAAGTCTTATTGTTCTGATATTTGGTTATTGAATTGTTGAAATGTTGAATTGTTAAACATTGATAACAATGAATGTTATTTGAAATGAATATTAATTGAACATGTGAGTTTAAGAGTTATAACGGGTTAATGGTGTCACATTTGAACCACCTTTAATAGGTCATTGCACTTCTTCGTCTTCATCACTTAGTAGCAAAACAATCCAAGTGTTTATTGGGGCAAGAAATAGTAGGCTGTCTGAGCCATATTATATCAGCTTAGGGTGTAACAGTTGACCGAGCTAAAATTAAGGCTATCCTTGATTGACCCACACCAATAATAATTAAAGACCTTAGAGCATTTTTGGGGCTAGCAGGATACTATAGACTTTTTATTCAGGGCTATGCTAGCATAGTTGGTTTAGAACACCCTTACACCCGGTTTACACGTATAAACCCGATATAAGAGTATTACATACAGTGTCAGAGAATTAAAAACGAGTATAATCAAAATTTTCTTTCAAATACTGTGTAATTGAATCGTTTTACTCAAAATATCACAAAATAATCAAGTATAATCAAAATCAAGACTTAAAACCAGTTTGAAAATAATTAAAATAAATTTTTACTCAAAACAGGGCAAATATCGATACCACCATAAAAATATTGATACCTCTGTTCTAAAATCAAGAAATATAGCTAAAAACTTCAAACTAACCTCCTGAAATTATATAAAAACTTTACCAATAAATCAATTCAGTTTAAAACACAATTCCATTCAAAATTCATCATCTCATTTCATAAGTTCATAGTATTCCAAAATAACATTTATAACTCATTTATTTAGGACATATAAGTATCATTTGTACATGTCATTTTACCTCAAAATAAGTATACATTGTCTTGTAATCTTCCAATGTTGATGTGATTTGATAAGAGGCACCTAATCCAACCTTAGCTTCTCGGAGGTCTTATACCTACGCGTTGAAATAAACGCGTTAAGCCGGTGAAGGCTTAGTAAGCACTACAAGAGTTTTTAATCATTCATCTTTTAATCACACATTTCAAACTCATTCATATAATTATTTATTCATGTAAAATACATACTTTTTATGTGTATAACATTTAACTTACAGTAGTGTTATGAATTCACATATTCTTCCTCATTTCACATTTTAGCCATTCCAATCTCTTAGCTTACTTAGTTTTATCATTCTTTGATTTCTTATACATATGTTGTACTTACCTTTCATGTGATTATCATTTCACTTACCTCAATGTCACAATTTGCACATTCTTTTTTTTTCACATTGTTTACCCTATTAACAAGACTTGGACCTTGACGGATACAAGGATCCAACCAAACACACCATAATGGCACCCAGTGCCTCATCGGATAGTTCGAAGCAATAAAGTGACACCCAATGTCTTATCGGCCTAGCCGAAGTAAAGTGGTACCTAGTACCTCATCGAATCTATTCGAAGTAAAATAATGACACTCAGTGTCTCATCGACTCAAGATCGAAGTATCCCTGAACTCTTCCAATCCTATGGCATGCCTAATATATCCGACTCAACTCGACTAGTTAATAGCGATTTTCAATTTACAATTCACATCACTTTCAATTCCAATTTCACTTTCACTTTCAATTTTGATCACAAATCATTCAAATTCAATTCAAATATACTATTAATTCAATATAAATTTTCATTCATCTCAAGATTAACGGTTACATTATATTCACTTATTAAATATAAATATCGAAATAAACGTTAAATAATGAATAATTCAGATTATAGTAATACAAATCAATTTAACCAAATAACAATCAAATATCATAAACAATTAGGTACTAATAACTTTGAAAACCTTTGATTTATCCATTTTATTCTCATTTCTCAATTTCATCACATATCAATTTTCATTTCTATTCAATTTTTCTTTTTTTTTTACATTAATTTTCAAAGTTGTACATTTGAGTCACAGTCACTAAATTATTTATATCTTGAGCTATAGAATTCAAAATTTTAATCCGCTTGATGATTTTGAAATTAGACTCAAATATCTTTTTATCATAAAAATTTCAGAATTTTTACTTTAGCCAATTTGTACAGTAAATTCTTTCAATTTACCCCTTCTTTGCTGCCTAACAGTTTCGACATTTCTTTACTAAAAATTATTTATCATTTAGTACAGAAATCCAATAATGTTCCCATCTATTTCTT